>JAAMXV010000636.1:0-52056 GCA_019693495.1 Axilococcus clingmanii
AGGGGGGGGGGGCTTCAGACATGGACAGATCCCAGACTCGGGAGTTGAAAGACGAGATGCGTGGATGGACATCTCACAGTAGAATAAAAAGAAATGAATAGTTTGGAAAGAAGTAAGGCATTTCAGGAAGGAGGAGTGGACGCAAAGACCACTCCTTGGGCTCATGAACTTGCAATTTTCTTGGTGAATTCTCATCTTGGCTCTCAAAACAAAGTAAGGGTTGGACCTGTATCTTCAGTGGTAATGCATTGCATTGCACATGGTGTAATTCATTTTTCCCCGGGCTACTCGCAGAATGTCATCGAGGTACTCTTGAAAAAAGGTCGCCAAAGCCTCAAAGAACTATATCATGCCAGCGGAATACCAGCGAAATTGCTTAAGAAGTCTCTCTTGATACTGCTGCAGCAGAATTGTATCGTTTCTCGGCTCTTTGAGGAGCCTTCCCGAAGCTTTGCCTCCGAGGGCGTCTATACGACAATGTATGAAGCGGACGTCCCTTCTATTTTACTGCGCCTTCGGTATCCTCGTTTTGTTGAGTTCTTACGGCACAATCACTCAAATGGTAATGTTGCTGGAGAACTGATTACAAAGCTTTTGCAGCATGGTCGTCTGGCTTTTGGCCAGCTCATGGCGGCTGTCGGTGAGCAACTGGACTCCACCACTGCTGTGAGCGATGTCTTTTGCTCGCTCGTAGATGAAAGATACATAGAGCGCGTACCTCCTCATGACTTGGTATTAATGCCAGCAGCCATCCACAGTAATGCTCTGAAGAAAAAGACCGCATCAAAGGCCTCTAGGGATGGAGGTGAAGAGGAAGAAAGGCAGAGTACGTTGAACTCTTGGCAGAAGATGCATGATGCATATGCTGCTAGGAGGCATGTCATACCTCAGGAAATAAGGGAGGGGCAAATAAATAGGGGATCAAAGCGCAGGAGAGTGCAGCTAGAGACCTTTCCAAATGCCACAAAGAAGGGTAGGGGGGTGACCATCAAACAAGAAGAAGATTTTGAAAGTCAGGGCGAGCTGAGAATGACAGCCACTGTCTGTGAACCACCCTCTGAGGATAGAAAAATAGCTGGACGTCCATCGTTGGAAGCAGATGATGTTGTTTGGAGGGTAAATACTGAAGAATTCAACCGGCGCTTCAGAAATGATTCACTGACAGATCTAGTCCATGACTGCTATGGAGAAGCTGCGTGCGCTGCTGTCAGAGCTCTGTTATCGTTAAACTTAGGGCATGAGGCAGGAAGCAAGAATGCTTTGATAGCCTCACAAATAATTTCAACGCCTTCAATAATAGCAAGAGCCAAGCAATTGAATAGCTCTCTGAGTGATGGAGAGATAAGACAAGGCTTGAAGGATATAAGTCCAGATGAAGAGAGGGCTTTGGCGTACAGAACGAATATCCCAGCGGGAGGGGAAGGATATGTATTTGATATACCTCTAGCTCTGGATACCCTGAGGCAATTGCATTTCCTAGCATATCTTGAAAGAAAATTTAAGCAAGCTGGTATGAGAATTTGGAATTTGTTGGTTGAAAGAGGGCAACTGGAGCAGAAGCAGATCACGGAAGCTGCAATGCTGCCAAAAGAAGAGGCCAGGGAAGCTCTCTACCACCTTTTAAGAGCTGGGTACTTGAAGTTACAAGATGTTCCCAAAACGGCAGACCACGCTCCCAGTCGGACGTTTTATACGTGGAGGGCGCATTGGCCTTCATCCAGAGCACGGCTGCAAATAGATCTGTACAAGGCGGCAGCAAATGTGCTGGAGCGTTTGCGCTATGAAAAGGAGGAGAGGAAAGAATTTTGGGATGTCGTTCAAAAAGTTACCGAAGGCGAACTAGACATATCAGTCATTGACAGCCGTTTGAAACACCAGGCCCACATGGTGACGGGCATACTTGAGGTTTCCATACTGAACCTGGATGAAGAAATTGCTCTATTTAGCGACTATTGACAAGACGTCACCCTTTTTCTTCTGTGATCAAGTTTTGTAAGGCCAGTCTTTTCTCTTCATCGCTACCAAATGTACACCGCCGCCCATGTCCAGGGTAGACATGTAAAAATGGGATGGGGATGAGCTTGGCAACGCTTTCAACTTGCTTCTCTACCGACCACCAATTGTACCGCTTGAAGATAGTCAACTTATTCAGACCAGCACTCCAACCGAGATGATCCCCAGTGAAGAGTGCTGCTGAGGGGTTGTAAAATAAACTTATACAGCCTCGTGTATGGCCAGGGGTATACAGTATAGTGGTCGTATCATCACCGTCAAACACACTGGCCATGGTCTCTTCCGTCACTTTGATTTCGCAGTCTGTGGTACCTTGCTGCACGTTAACCTCTGCTTCATGGATGATTCTCTTTGCATTGAAGCGTTTGGCCCAATGCGCATGATCACCAACGTCATCACGATGGGTCAAGAATATGTACTCGACCCCCCCCATCGATTCCAGCTTTTCTGCGAGGGACGGCTGCCACCGTGGCACATCTACGAGTATGTTTCCATGGTCCTTTCTTTGGATGAAATACGATGATGCTCCATATGACTTTTCTGAGTTGAAACCGCAGAAATAAATGTCATCTTGCAGCGGAATGGGAAAAGAGTCTCGGGCTGCAGCAAGTTGCCCATGGGGCAGGCTGTCAGCGTGAATGCTATGTGTTGGACATGACAGCAAAGCCTGCAAAGCCGTGTGAAGCTCGATATCTGTAGCAGGCTGATGAGTTACTGCACTCTGTCCACTGACGTGTTGAAATACTTTTGGACTCATAAAACGGCAGACATCACAGTCGATGCACGTTGTGTCGACATACAGCGCACCAGGTACGTTCTCCTGGCGGCAGACTATCCTCCTAGGAGTTTGCATACTGGATGACATGACCGCATTGGCTCGTAGATTCTGCATGTATAGCGATGTATGGCTTTCTATGCTGCTCAAGGCTTGGGGAAAGGATGTCAGATCACTTTCTTATTCACACGGTACTAAATATCGCGAAGATGCTCTGAATGGTATTGAGGACGGGGAATTTACATTAGGACAGTTTGAGCACCAGGAAACATGGCCAAAACCGCTAAGATTGTCTTGGGTGAGAGGGAATTGTGCTGTCAAATTCTGGAGCTCGAGTCCGTGACCACGACAGCCAGCTGGCCGTGCCTTTGTGTACAGATAGTCGGTGGGGTACGTGCGCTTATTTGATGCCACACGAATTCAGGTATCTATATGTCATACAGCTCACTGTTGTTCACAAGTTTGGTACTGAATGACACCGACTTTGAGTAATTCCACGCTGCAGTAAACGGCAACAAGTAAATCTTTTGAAGTTGAAGCGAGAAAGCAGGAATATTGTCGTCTAGCAAATGCACTTCTAACTACTATGAATGAGTAAAAGCACTGATTTAAGCAGTGCATTTGATAGGGTTTTGACGGCAACTGAAGCGTCTGTACAACAGTCGGAGACGCCAGTTCTCCCAGTTTCAGCCAAGGATGCCTCCGACAAAGATCCAGAAATTGTGATGTGCCGTAACATTGACTCCTTGTTAGATCAGTTAGAAGATAAAAGTGAGGATGAAGGGTGCGCCATTGCATCTCCTCGTCTTGTCAGCGAGGCTCTCCTCCGCACACCCACAAAAGTTAAGAAGAAGTCCGTGTCAGGGCAGTAGTCTAACTACTTAATTAAGAACTATTTTAGCACAGTGGCAACATGGGACTACATTAATTGGATTCTATCAAACAAAACAGTATCATCGTGCCAATTTGTTGCTATCGAGGGATGACCTATACCTCCCTAAGTAATGATGATTATCTGCATCTGTCATCCTTGCTGAACTAGTAGAACTGACACTGGCACTTCTTTCCCTAGTCGAAATGCTCCGAAGCCTGTCAGCCGACCTCCCTGCATGAGTCGGAGATCTTCCATACATCCAATCTGAGCTGCTTATCAAGGGATCACCCGCCTTTGCAGAAACTCCGGCTGCTTCCAATCGAGCTTCCAAAATCTTGTAGGCAGCAGTGACGTGTTGCAATTGTCGCTGTAATCTATTAACGAGAGCCTCCTCCTCCTGCTCCATAGCATTTTCTAAGTCAATCTTCTCACGTCCAAGACGGGCGACTTGATCTGCCAAGTCATTCACTTGTCTTTGCATCTCGGTCTGATGCTTTTGTAGCGATGCCTTTTCCTCTGCTAGCCTTTCTAATTTTCGCATTAATTTGTTAGAAATGAGCTCTTGCTCTGCTTCTAGTGCATTTTCTAGGGCGGCCTTCTCCTTTCTGAGTTGATCCAACCACTCTTCTTCCTTTTTCACTTGCAACGCCAGCTGCTGTTTCTCCCGCTGTAATTCATCCAGCCTTCTCAGGAAATGATTAGTGATATGCTCTTCTTCTATCTCTACTTGAGTTTGCTGCAAAGATGAGTATGTCAGGGACCCAATTTCACAGGCTGCAATGGTTTGACAGGGAACGGGGAACGTACCACTTGAGCGTAATTGGCCTTTAACGCACGCAACTCCTCCACATGTTGAGCAGAGCGCCTTCTCTCACATTCTAGCTGCAAAATGGTGTCAGAAGACATAGGGTGAGCGAGGCAGGGATACATCGTCACTGTAAAATCCTCAATATGGGAGACATACCTCTGTCCTCAAGCGTTCTACTTCTTCATTCATGTTTTCGATACTTTCTGAAATAAAATATAGTCGTTTTGCTCGCAGGCAAAGACTTTTAGAATGAACCAGTTTTCAGTTGCAAATGAGTTCAATAAGGCCCAGTGCCCATTTTCGTAACCATTTCTTGAAAATCTGCATTTATTGTGTGACCATATAGAGGATTTCAGCTTACGTGGTCCCACGAAACGTGTTCGAGCAGCGAAAAATCTAGCAGCAAGATTGGGGAGGGAAAAAACCGCGAAGAAGCCGAAGGAGATTCATTAGACCCGCTGATGAGCCTCATCAGGACAGTGATGCTCAACTGTAGCATTTTCACTTTGGTTTAACAAAGATGTCTCCAGTGGTAAGCCTTTTCTTCTCTACCCTTTTAGTAGGGTTTGCTCGAGGCAAGACGGATGAGAAGATGAGTTCGCCAGGAGCTACGTCTGATAGCTTCGACTTGTTCATTTTCGTCAGGTAATACTTTCAAAAGTGCAGTCATTACATCTTTCGGACCAATTTGTAACCCCACCAGAGCCTTGTAGAAGCTACTCCCCAAGTTTTTGCCAGACAGAGCGTTGTTCCAGGCAGGAATTTGCGGCCTTTTCGATTCATGGTCTGTGGCCAGAGAATAATGATGGAAGCTGGCCTGAGTATTGCGATGCTATACATTCAGAAAGCAAAGAGACTGATGAAATGAGATGTGAATGGCCTAGCTTTACTGGCACGGATGTCAGATTTCACGACCATGAGTGGTATAGACACGGCACATGTGCCCACTTAGGAAACAGAACGTCATTCATGACTACCGTAGTTGGCTTACACCGTCAATATGACATCAACAGTGTCCTCATACAATCCGGTTTACTTCCGCATCCAGAGCCAGTACAAAAAGAAAGGTACTTGGACGTTCTGTCCCATGAGTTCCAGGCCCAGCCTTTGTTGTCATGTACACCCAAAGGCACAGAAATTGTGGAGATATGGATGTGCCTAGATCTCAGCACTCTGCTACCAATACAATGTCCAACTAATGTCCAACCAGAACGGCCCTGCGGAACTTTGGTATCTCTCCCAGCAGGTCCTCCTATCGAAAAGACCTGTGCCAAATACTTTCCTAAACAGCAGTTCAGAAGGAGTGACATCGCATGGCTCACTGCCAAGACCTCTGCAATGTTTTTATTAGGGATAGTAGTGACTGCAGTCTATAAACTTGGAGAAGAGAAGTACTTCCAATACCAAAGAGTAGGTTAGAGCGCAAGTCCAAGCCAAGCAGCAATCAGTAGTGAACCCCCAATAGGTGCTAACATCCCTTTGCTTCTATCTTCAGTCAATGCTACAGCATAACAGCTTCCAGAAAAGCAAAATATACCTGCAATAGCAAGACGTGCAACCAAAGAAGGTTTGCTAGCCAGCGGAACAGCAGCCAAGAAGATGCTGTGGACCAAGTGATATTGATTAGCAATGTCAAAGACCTTGCGGAAAGATGGGTCGGTGGGGTGATATTGGTGAGCTCCATAAGCACCAAGAGCCACTGCAGAGGCCCCACTTAGGGCAGCTGCCCTGTGTATCCAGTGATGCGTCATGTCAAATGGTGA
Source organism: Axilococcus clingmanii (assembly GCA_019693495.1). Classification (NCBI taxonomy): domain Eukaryota; kingdom Viridiplantae; phylum Chlorophyta; class Chlorophyceae; order Chlamydomonadales; family Chlorococcaceae; genus Axilococcus; species Axilococcus clingmanii. The sequence continues at coordinate 6,234 of JAAMXV010000636.1, forward strand.
TCCTCTTAAAACTCCGTATGGAGGTTCAAGTAGGGTTTTAAGAGGTAGCCCTGTGTTTTTAATTAGCACTAAAAACCGTTTAATGATAACTTCAGAGAGATCATGAACCGTAAATTGCAGTATGACACTGGCCTCGTGCATGGCTCCAACAGAAGGCCAGGTGATGGAAAGGATGGCACCTGAAATCTTGGGCTGAAGGGAGGATCAGAGCTTAATCCTACGAGTTTACTTTGTACTCTTACACTTGTAAATTTGTTCATCATGTTTGCCATCAGCCAAAATATCAGCAGTGTTAAGAACGCCTTGGCTGCTCGCCCAAAGGCGCAGCAAAGAGGTAAGCATTACGGTAGTCGAACGCATCAAACGGAGTTGTGGCTCCGGACGTTCAATACCTCGTAAGGGGACGGACTGGTGGATCTTTTAGTTAATTACCATTACGAATACCGGCTATTTGATATGAACAGCGCTAATCATGTTCCTTGCCATTCTTTCGCAGCCTCTTCTCGTATGATCGTTCGGGCCGAGGAAGCTGCAGCACCAGCAGCGACAAAGAAGCCTGATATTGGCCCCAAGCGCGGTTCCCCAGTCCGAATTCTCAGACCAGAGTCTTACTGGTTCCGTGAGGTCGGCAAGGTTATCAGCGTTGACCAGAGTGGTATTCGCTACCCAGTTGTTGTACGTTTTGATAAGGTCAACTATGCAGGAGTATCTACCAACAACTATGCCTTGGATGAAGTTGAGGAAATGAAATAAACACCATCTAGTATGTGCAAATATTCATGATGGAAGATGAGAGGCAATACAAACAAGAATCCTACGCATATTCGCATGTGGTGGTGCATTTTTGATGTAGTAAAAGAGACCAAACTTCATGAGATTATTATTCACATTTCTACAGCTCCCACCACAATGGAGGCGACTCTGGCAATCTTTTAGTTAGAATTTCACAGCCATCCTCTGTGATGAGTAGTTGATGTTCAAATTGTGCCGACCTCCTCCCATCTTCTGTCACAGCTGTCCATCCATCTGGCCATGTTTGATCCCTGTGGCTTCCTACATTTATCATTGGTTCTATAGTGAAGACATCGCCAACTTTCATGATACCTTTGGCTTTGTTTGCAGCATAATGAGGAACATTCGGAGCACAATGAAAGTGCTCTCCAATGCCGTGGCCACAGTAGGCTCTGACCACACTGAACCCAGCAGCAGATGCCTTCTTATGTATGACCTCCCCTATATCTCTGTATCTAGCACCAGGTCTACACAACTCTATTGCTGCATGAAGGCAATCATGAGTGGTTTTCACCAACTGTTTGGACTGCTCATCAGTCTCGCCTACGACACAGGTTTCATTGAGGTCGCCATGATATCCACTATAGAACACTGAAACATCAATGTTCACTATATCTCCTTCTTCTAGGGGCCTTCTGTCAGGTATTCCATGGCATATCACTTCATTTACACTGGTGCAGACACTCTTGGGGAAGTTGTAGTAATTGTAAGGGGATGGGTAGGCTCCATATCCAATGGTCGTCTCATGCACCACTCGGTCTATTTCATCAGTTGTTATGCCCGGCTTAACTGTGGCATGTGCTGCATCTAACACTAATCTACCTATCCTACACGCCTCTCGAATACCACTGATGGCTTCAGGACCCCAGCTGAGTACAGAATGCTGCTGCTTGCTCCTTATTTCAGCTTCCGGTATGCCTGTCAAGTAATAATCTGGCTTACTAATATGATCCGGTATTTGTCTATAAGGTCCTATGCGCTCAGGACGTAGAGATCCAGTCCATCTGAAAGAAGGTGGGTAAAGAGCCCTGCCAGCACCTCTACGGATACAGAAGTGCCATGCATCTGTGCAAGGCTTGTGCTGGAGTTTGTGAATCGGCCACGCCTCCTGCAGGAGTGTGTCAGATTCAGCAAAGATGCAAATGAACAGGCGTCGAATAGACCATGACATACCTTGAAACATTCTTGAGAACAATAAGCTGCTAAATCTTTCTCTAATTTAAGTTCCAAACATCTTGGGCATTGCAACGTTGCCGGATTTTGGCATCTGGCACATTGCAGTTCTAAACAGCCGTTGTCTTCCATAACAGAACCCATAATTCAATATCCGACAAGGTATCTGTTATGTTAAAACGTTTTAACTGAAGTGAAGTTATTATGGAATTTCAAGGCATACTGTATATATTTGTAATGTGGGCGTCTCTCTGGCAGCCATTCACTGATGAGAAGCGCATGATCAAGATTGAACTATCACAATGTATCTGTAGAAGATTGGGGCCTCCATCATATTATGGGGCGTTGCTTAGGCACTGGATGCAGAATGCATTCCCAAGGCACCCCTCTCTCTGTTGACCATTTCACTCTCACTCTCACTCTCTCTCTCTCTTTCTGCAAGCTGTTGCATCAGCAATGGATGCATGCATATTGACGATCAATAGAGGTACTTTTATTGGTTCTCCTTGGAATTGGGTGTATTTTAAGACTTTTATCAATTCCTGTTTGTTCTTAAGTAGCGCGTATTCGTTGATAGCTTGATCTCAAGGCTTTTGAGACAGTAACTCTGCTAGGTCCAGGAATTTGCTCAAACCGATAATAGAATGCACCCTAACGTTCCATCATTGAAGACGAACGGGCTGACTGGACAAAGTATCTCCCTCGGACTCCCTCCCAGAAAGTTCATCAATGGCAAACCCTCTCGCCAAGCTCTGAAGGTCCGATCGGTGTTGGAAATCAATCGTTCGAAGTCATCTAATGGTAAGTCTTCGCCATTAGATGCCAAGGCCATCGAAAGTGACGTCCTTCATGAGCTTCACTACCGGCTTGCTGCTTCTGCTCTGTCGACTGACAAGGTCTATGCCTCGGTGGCCTGGAGCGTCCATAACAGGCTGTTAGATGCCTTTGAGAAGACCCATGCTTATTGGAAAGAGAAAGACCCGAAGTATGTATACTATCTCTCAGCAGAGTTTCTCATGGGACGCACTTTGACAAATGCTTTGGGCAATTTGGGGCTCCAGGGCGAGTACGCTGAAGCTTTGAGAGTCATTGGTGAGACCATGGAAAATGTCCGTGGGGCTGAACTTGATGCAGCCTTGGGAAATGGTGGCCTAGGACGCCTTGCAGCATGCTTCTTGGATTCAATTGCAACTTTGGATCTTCCAGGCTGGGGCTATGGCATCAGATACCGTTATGGAATGTTCAAGCAAAAGATTGATGAGTCGTCTTATCAACAAGAGCTTCCAGACTACTGGCTTGACAATGGCAATCCGTGGGAGATCCCTCGTCCAGATACTAAGTTCAAGATTGGTTTCTATGGCAGTATTGGAGCAGATGGCAGATGGGACCCTGCAGAAAGTGTTTGGGCAAAAGCCTATGACGTTCCGATCCCTGGCTATGGCACGAAGACCTGCAGCAATCTCCGTTTGTGGGACTCTGCACCCATGGAAGAGTTTGATTTAGGGGCCTTCAATGCAGGAGATTTTGAGGCAGCTGTGATCCAAAAGCGTAAAGCAGATGCCATCTCGGCTGTCCTCTATCCTAATGATGCAACATCAGAGGGTAAAGAGCTGCGACTGAAACAGCAGTTCTTCTTCGTCAGTGCTTCACTTCAAGATACGATTGCTCGGCATTTGGAAGCGCACCCAAACAGTCTTGATACTCTCCCAGACAAAGCTTGCTTCCAAATGAATGACACGCATCCGACTATTGCGGTTGCTGAGCTCATGCGTCTGCTCATAGATGACCATGGTATCAGTTTTGACAAGGCTTGGGATATCACCTGCCGCTCTGTTGCGTACACCAACCACACAGTCATGCCAGAAGCTCTGGAGAAATGGCCTGTGGCTGTGATGGAGAAACTTCTGCCCAGACACATGCAGCTTATCGAACAGATCAACGCCTACTGGCTTTCTTCTATCAGGGGCCACGTGGAAGCCAAAGTGGCTGCCTTGCCTCCACCTCCCAAGCCATCAAAAGACGAGACACCTTCTTCTTCAGGTACTGACAAGAGTGCAAGCCAAGAAGAAGAAGAAGGAGAGGAAGAAGTTGATCCAGTAGAAGAGGCACTCAAGGCCTACTCTATCATCCAAGAGAATCCCTGGAACAAGGGTGAAATGCTGGTCAACATGGCATATCTCGCTGTCGTCGGTTCATTTGCAGTCAACGGAGTAGCTGCCATTCATTCTGAAATCATCAAGACCGACATCTTCCCCCAATTTGTCGATATTTTCCCAGGAAAGTTCCAAAACAAAACCAATGGCGTCACTCTCCGTCGCTGGTTGGCATATTGCAACCCTGAGTTGAGTGCCTTGATCACAGAGGCATTGGGAACAGATGCTTGGGTCAAGGATGCTGATCTTTTGGCTGGCTTGAAGCCCAAGGCAGATGATCCGGCCTTCCGCGCCAAGTGGAAAGAGGTCAAGCAAGTTAGAAAGGCTAAGCTTGCAGCCAGGATTAAGGAAGTTACTGGCTATGATGTGTCGATCGAACCCATGTTTGACATTCAAGTGAAGAGAATCCACGAGTATAAACGCCAATTTATGAATGCCATCTCCATTGTCCATCGCTACTCTACCATCAAGGCAATGTCCCCTGAGGAACGGAAGACTGTCGTCCCCCGTGTGTGTGTGATTGGCGGAAAGGCTGCATCTGCTTACTACATGGCCAAGAAGATTGTTCGCTTGATTAATTGCATTGGCAACACCATCAACAATGACCCTGATGTTGGTGATCTCCTCAAAGTCATTTTTTTGCCCAATTATAATGTCAGCGAGGCAGAAGTCATCATCCCAGCTGCTGAGCTCAGTCAGCACATTTCAACTGCTGGCACAGAAGCAAGCGGTACTTCCAACATGAAATTTGCCCTCAATGGTTCTCTCATTATTGGAACTATGGATGGTGCCAACATTGAAATTGGAGAGAATACTGGCTTTGAAAACTTGATCATGTTTGGGGTTCAAGCAGACGAAATTACAAAGCTCAGAGAAGAAAGAAAGGATTTCAAGGAGTATGATTCCAGATGGACTGCTGCTCTCAAGATGATCAAGGATGGTGCTTTTGGTGATGCTCACTATTTTGCAGATCTTGTCGACTCAGTCAACGATATGACCAAGGGCAATGACTGGTTCCTGTTGGCAAACGACTTTGCATCCTACATGGACGCTCAGGATGAGGTGGACAAGCTCTACCAGGATCAGGAAGAGTGGACTAGGCGCTCCATCATTTACACCGCCTCAAATGGATTCTTTTCGAGCGACCGTACTATCGATCAGTACGCCAAAGAAATTTGGGGTGTTTCTCCATGTCCTCAGCCTTAGAAATGTACAGGAAAGGAATTGTTTGAAAGAAAGGAGTAGAATGAATTCTTCTTATATGTGTTTGTTGTGATGTAAAAATACATAGCGATCACAAAAGACAAAGCCATGTCAAGGGGCTATCAAGCCAGATTTATCGAAAAGAACGCTGCTCTTCATTTTGGTGGAGTTGACGAGGGCACTCGTCCTTCTATCCAGACCATGCAAGTATCTATATTCTTTTATGTAGTGGCTGAATGTCGACGGTGCAAACCCAACAAATGTTTTTGCGCTCTTCAGAATCAGTAAATCCAGCAGGGCCAGTTGCTCTGTATGCAAATTTTCCAGTTCCCAATCTGGGACAAACCTTTCCTTACACAGTATGTGCGAAGCGTGCTGAAGCAACAAGCCTTGAGCCAGCTCCCAATTTGTTTCATCCTTTGCTGAGGCCAGTCCACTTGCCACGTACAATGCCTGGCTCTGATTCATTCCCATATCCCCCATGAGACGTACATACTTATGCCATACGGCCCCTGGACCCCCCATTATCAGCATCCAATCCGTGGCATCCTTCTCCACCCTAAGGTGGACCCCATTATAAGAAATTTTTCCATGATGGGTCATGACTTCTCTAATTTTGTCTGCAAGTTTGATTAAATTGGGTGGAAACTCCATTGTCTCAGCAATGACCGCTGTGAGTGGGAGTATGTCCTCAGTTTGGGTAGAAAAAAAGGTGCATGGAAGATCGAGAATGAGTGCCTGACTTTTTGTCTCAGAGTGCTTGTCCATGAGTAACTGCAGTGACCTATCTACAATGTCTGAAAGAGGTAGAGTTTCTCTATAAATGTCATTCAATTGAACTATAATATCCGCGTCTTGAGTGGTAATAATACTATCAAGAGAATTACTAGTATCAAATTGTGCAAATGCTGTTTGTGGAGCTGTTTGGTCTGGTAATACAGAGTTATTGGGCGTCTGTGATGTAGATAACAAAAATAAAGGTCATTCAATGAGCAGCCTAGGTAGGGAGCAAAATAGGACATACCTTATGGACAATGAAGCCCCATTGTTTCCAAGTGGTTATGAGCCTCTCAACATCCATCAGTGTTTCCAAAGGCGCACTGTGCCAGTGCATGCTGTTTAATTCATTATTGAGGCTATACCTTTGATTGAATGATTCTCTGTAACAAGCAAGTGGTAATACTATTTCTGCTCCAAGTGCTTGAGCTACTGCAAAGGCAGAAATGTGACCATACTGTTGGTTGATGAGCCCGCCACAGACGGTGTACCGCAGCACGAGTCGAAATGGGAGAGGCTTGGGAGTCGCAAGTACATCTGGTCTTCTCAACTGTGTAGGTTTTATAACTCGAAGTACAGACAACAAAGAGTTAAAGGTGCCTTCTTTGTGAAAGACGTCTACATGCTCATCTGTAACTGTCGAATTTGTAAGGCGCTCGTGGTGTAAAACTAATAGGAATGTTGGTATAAGAATGATAAGGAAAAAAGCTGTCTCTCTGCCGCGTTTTCCGGCTAATTTTCCAACCATCTAGTTCGGTCAAGTCTCTGCATTTTTTTGGCTTTATGTAACGTGATCTCTTAATTGCAGCTTTCAGAAGGCATAAGAAGATCTATCTATCACCAAATAAAAAAGTATTGTCGTGCATTATACACGTATGAAGTCTTGTACAGATTCTCGATATTTATTGTACGTCTCCCAGATCAAGCGAAGTCCTGCCATGACCAACAAACCAGTCATGGGCAACACTCTCTTTGGACTTTTCTATCCAGTCTTCTTGCTTGCCCATTGTTATTAGAAACAATGCACATAGGTTCCTTCCATACTCCAGCACCGGGAATATCGACCAAATAAAACTATAGTTCCTTTGCAGAGACCTGCAATATGATGCGAAAAGTCAGCATGAGTCCACAGGAAGACATGGGTATTGTAGGAATAACGTACCTTCATATCATTATTTACCAGTGTTTTGAGTACATGCCGAGCCAGGAAAAGGTAATGTGGAAGCCATAATGGATGTAAATGCTCAAACTCTCTACTAAATGATAGGTAGAGGATCAATGGAACGCTGAAAACAATGCTTCCGATGCCTATACACGGATAGATCAATATGAATGCTGGGCTCACTTGATGAACGTGGTCCTGCAGAGTACATACATGTGTTGGTGTATTTGAATTTAAAAGTAGTTTGTGGATGTAGTACAGCCTCATGATACCTGAAAGTAATGGATTAAATGCCAAAATGAAAGGCCCAAGAGTACTCTTGAGTGCGGAGGGGAAAAGTAAGTGTTGGCAAGTTTATTTACTGTATTCTATAAAGTCGACGACTCACAAGCCCACACATGCTTCTACAACTCCTATGATTCGACGTGAACTAGCTTTTTTTGACTCTTGTCTCCCAAGCAAGGGCTGAAGTGCTGGCATCGTCCCGATGATAAAGTTTTAATCCAGGATACTTTTCGAGCGTTTTGTATTAAATGAAATGTTTATTCACTATCAGAAAGATTAGGTCTATCTCCAATTGCTGGCTCATCATCAGCTGACGAATCTTCAAGCACTTGACGTGGCTTCTTCGTCAATGCCTCCTCTTGAGCCTCCTCTTGAGCCTCCTCTTGGGGTGTCTTTGGCTTAGCATCAACCGAATCACGAGCTCTTTTCTTCCCCCCTCTCTCCTCTTTGAGAATCTTCTTGGCTAGTTTAGCAGCTTTCTTTTCAGCTTTTTTAACGGCCTTGTCCCCTTCTTCTTCTTCGTCACCGAAGTCAATGTCCCCTTCTTCTTGGTCCCCAACTTCTTGTTCACTACCATCTTCAAAGTCCTCATCCTCTGAAGAGGCTAATCCAGCTGCCATCAATGCAGCCTGTCCTTGAGGCGCAGGCCCTCCCTCTCCATCAGACTCTTGACCAGGCACATATTCAAAATCACCCTCCTCCTCATCATCATCGACATTGAAGAGCGCATCCACGTCTGCTTCTATTTGGGCGTCCTTTCTGCTTTTGGCAAGGGCATCAGCATCCCCTGCCGCAGCAGCCTTGCGTATTTTCTCATTTTCTTTCCAGTCTTGCTTCATTCTTTCCAACTTGGCTGTGTGATCCCTAGCAAGGGCTTCCCGCACTCTCTCCTCAGCTTTAGCCTCCAATTCCTTCCGCCTTGCCTCTGTCTGCTTTTTAATTTGTGCAGCTTGCATAAGCAAGCGTTGCTCTTCACGCAATGCAGCAGATTTGGCCGCTTCAGCTTGCGCAGCTTCTGTTCTTTTCAATGCAGAAGCATACAGCTCTGCCACAAAATCAACGTGTGCTTGCAAGGTCTTGAGATCTACCCCCCCATTTCTCTCTGGCCCCAATGAATAGAGGGCTTGGAACAGTTCATGAGCTCGCTTGAGATCACTCAAAGCCCTTATATATTCTTGGCACTTTTCTGCTGCATCCCCACCTGCCGGTCTGTCCTTAACAAAAACTCTATTACTATATTCTTGCAGTACATATGCAACATTAAATCGCAGCCTATTGTCTGAAGGGTCTACATGTAGCGCTCTCAGTAGCCATTTCCTGGCCTCGTCCAAGCGGTTACTGCCATAGTACGCTCTAGCAAGGTACAGCATGATTGTCACATCTTGGTTATTGTAGAATCTTTTCAGAGCAGTGGAGTAGAGTTCTGTTGCTCGATCGAAATTGCCAATTGCAGCATAGACGGTTGCCAAATTGACCCAAGCATCAGGTATATTCACAAAGAAATCAGTTGCTGCTGAGACTTCCTGGCACATGGTAAAGACATTTCTGGCTTCATCCAATTGACCAGCTTCTGCCAAGACGCAGCCCAAACCATTTGCTGCATATACATTTCCATGATCTCTTTCCAAGACACGCTTGCAGAGATTGGCAGCATGACCAAGATGCTTTTCCGCTTTAGTAAGCACCGCTTCTTTACTGAAGTCAGTCCCAATAGCAGCCAATTGTCTGTTGGCCTCCAACAACCGAACATATGTCTCTTTATGATGTCCAGTTCCCAGCTTCAAGTTTTCATCCAATTGTTTCAAAGTAGCATCCAACAGAACCCAATCTTTCCTTTCTAGATAAATGTTTGCGAGCAGTGACAACGCATCGCTACTGTCCCCAGTTGCTTGAGCTGCTTTCTGTGCCCATTCAACAGCACTCAACAAATCACCTCGAGCATGAGCCATACAACTCAGCCTCAAACAACAATCACCATATTCTGGAAATTGATCCAATAAGGACTTGTAGTCTTTCCTTGCATCCACAATCTCTCCACCAGCTTCCTTAATTCTGGCCATATTAAATCCAAGAGTCACTTGAGCCAGCGCACCTAAATCTGCTAGGCCCCCTTGCGCAGCAGAGGCAACTGCATCCTCCATCGACTTGCGAGCCGAAGCCATGTCAGCAGCTCTCAGCTGGAGTACTGCCAAGTTGTTATATAATCGAGCTGGTATAACGGTAGTTTTTTCTTTGGATTTGTACAAGTCGATGGCTCGCACATATCCCTGCAAGGCCGCGGAAGGCTCAAACGGTGCGAGTACGTCCCCCAACAGCTCCCAAAGATCTGCACGGCTTGGATGAGCTTCACATGCTGCTTTGAGGTCTTTTGCTGCTTTTGGCGCTTGTGAAGCATAGGATGTACGGGGGTACAAGTGGCCTAAAAGTTGCAGTGCATCTAACCAACCAGGCGCCAGCTGCAGAATGCTTTCGAGCGCATGAGCAGCGGTGCCAGCTTCGCCTTGCAAAGCTGTAAATTGAGCCAACCCATAGCGCGGTAACGGACTTCTGGGTGCTATTTGTGTGGCGGTTTGATATGCTAAAAAGGCCTCCTTTAAATTTCCTGTGGCATGCTTGGCCCTTCCCAGAATGGTGTATGCCTCAGCCCTAATGTCATCAGAGTCAGCTCTCCCTTGAACTGCAGCGTCTGCCAGTGCTGCAGCTTGTTCCCCATACCCTTGCTGTAATGAAAAGTGCGCCAACAAGACGAGAACATAAGGATTCTCAGGATCTTGTCTGAAAGCTTTGGTCAGCAGCCGTGAGCCTTCCTTAAGACTGTCCGCCTGTGCGCCAGATGTAAGCTTCAAAACAGCCAAGCCCAAAAGTGCTTGTGTGCATCTGGAATCTAAATCTACAACTCTCCTGTAAGCAGCTTCAGCTTGTTGTATGTTACCTAACTTGAATTGGCATGCTGCAATGCCCAGTCGCACCTCTGGAGGCGATTTTGGATGAGCCTTGAGGGCATCTCCATACAATTTGAGAGCTTCACTATACTTCCCCTGTTGGAAGTCTAAAGTTGCCAAGCATAATGTTGGCAGAATAGTTTTGTATCTGCTGTCACAGTTCATAGTTGAAGCTGTCATGAAAGTAGACTTAGCAGTCTTCAACTCTCCCTGAGAACACCAAGAAGGAAATGAATCAACATATGCGACATAGGAATTTAATATTAGACAGCCTTACCCTAAATGCCGCCAATATACCTTGCAGTATCACTGGTAGTTGTTCGTGGATATCTACTTTTTGTGCTTCCATGATAAAATTTGAAGCTTTGGAGACGTGATCATTGCGAGCGGCCGGGTTTCTTGTCAACCGAGACTGCTGTAAATGGTAGGTAGCGAGACTACATAGTGCTTGTACCAGCTCAAATTTTGAACTGGTCGAGAATCGACTACGTTGCTTAGGTGTAAGAAGCTCTTCCAAAACCCGGACGTAGCCATCCACATCCCCACGAAGTAAAAGAGCACGTGATAGATCGAGCCAAGTACTTGCAGGAGCCGCTTCCGCTTTTATTATATCGATGATGGTGTAATCAACCTCTTTCGAAGTGATTTCGATTACTTTTCCCTTGTGATTTCGGATGGGAATATAGAGAGCCATCAGACCTTCTTTTGTCGAAAACGACTCAGAAAATCTGCCGGACAAAGCACATGAATTTTAAATGGATTTGGTAGTGCAAATCACCGTATAGCAAGCCCCAGTGGGGGAAGACTGATGGTGCGAGCACCCTCTCCTCCACCGCGAGAATTCTTCGAAGATGCTTATTGAGAGGTCGTGGATAATGACCGAAACCTCGCCGCCCCCTGAAATAAGCAATGCGTGCATTAAGTCTGCCAGAATTTCTCAAGTTACTCTTGAGAGACTCATTCAAAGTTTTTTAGTATATTTTCTTTATCAATTCGAGGAATGCATATGTCCACCACAATGAGCCTCAAGTCAGTGGCGTCAAGGCTCGCTCCTGCACTCGTCAAGCCTCGCCTATTTAACGTCACGAAAGGCTTTGTGAAGGACTTTCAAGGTAAGATACAGCGCAATGCGGCTGCCCAAGGCCCTGTTCAAGAAGTCGCCGCTTCAGCACTCACTCACTGAGCTAACCTCATACTGTCGCGCATAGGAACTCGTTCACCTTGCACCAGTACAAGAAAATACTCCAGATCATTTCATAATACACCTGTTGCATCAGCAGCTGTTCTAGAAGCACCAACATCAGGTTCCAGTGAGCTCACTCGTCGTGAAGACATCAGAAACATTGCCATCATCGCTCACGTTGATCACGGCAAGACCACTTTGGTCGATGCTATGCTCAAGCAATCAAAGGTTTTCAGAGAGAACCAAGCCGTAGAGATCAGAGTTATGGACTCCAATGATCTTGAACGTGAAAGAGGTATCACAATTCTCTCCAAGAACACTGCCGTCACATATCGCAACACTAAAATCAACGTCATTGATACCCCGGGCCATGCTGATTTTGGCGGCGAGGTAGAACGCGTTCTTAACATGGCAGATGGTGTCTTGCTTGTTGTGGATTCCGTCGAGGGTCCTATGCCCCAAACTCGATTTGTTCTGCGCAAAGCCTTGGAGCTCAACAAGAAGGTTGTGGTCGTGGTGAACAAGGTTGACCGGCCAGCTGCCAGACCCGATTGGGTCATCGATCAGACATTCGAGCTCTTCTGTGAGCTTGGAGCAAATGATGATCAATGTGATTTTCCAGTTGTGTATGCCAGTGGACTCTCAGGAATTGCTGGAAATGACCCAGCTGAATTGGAGGACAATTTGGAGCCCCTGTTCGAAGCCATTGTGAGGGAAGTGCCTCCTCCCACAGTTGCCATCGATGCTCCTCTTCAGATGCTGATCACCAACCTTGACTATGATGAGTTCAAGGGTCGTATTGCCATCGGTCGTGTACAGAGCGGGCGGATCAGGTGCGGTGAGACGGTTGCATTTTTGAAACCTGGGGATGCCAAGCCAGCGACCGGCAGAATTGCTGAACTCTTCGTGTATGATAACTTTGCCAGGAAGAGTGTAGAGGAAGTGGAGGCAGGTGATATCTGTGCGCTCACTGGAATTACTCAAGTCTCAATTGGCGAGACTATTTGCGATTCAAGCAATCCCATCCCACTACCGACCATCGAAGTTGAGGAGCCCACCGTGCGAATGACGTTCAGCGTGAATACCTCCCCATTCGCTGGGAGAGAAGGCAAGTTTGTCACATCCCGCAACTTGAAGGAGAGACTGGAGCGTGAACTCGAGCGCAACCTGGCTCTGCGAGTGGAGCCAGGTGCAGGTGCCGAGTCTTTTGAAGTGTCGGGCAGAGGCTCTCTGCATTTGGGAATTCTCATGGAGAACATGAGGAGGGAGGGATACGAATTTGCTGTAGGTCCACCAAAGGTCATCACCCGTGAAGATGAGAATGGAACAAAGCTGGAACCAGTGGAAGAAGCAGTGGTTGAAGTACCAGAAGAGCATGTCGGTCAAGTTGTAGACCTGATGGGGCAGCGTAAAGCAGCCATGGTGGACATGAGCTCTGGTAGCGAGGGAACATCCCGTGTCACCTACAAAATCCCAACCCGTGGACTTCTAGGCCTTAGAAATGCAATGTTGACCGCAACAAAGGGCACAGCTGTTTTGAATACTGTCGTTTCAGGATATGAGCCCTGGGCTGGTGAGATCCAGACCCGTGAGTTGGGCAGTTTGATATGCCATGAAACTGGTCAGGCAACTGCCTATGCTATTGAATCTTCGCAGCAGAGAGGGCGGCTCTTTATTGCTCCAGGTGAACAGGTGTATGAGGGACAGGTTATTGGCATTCACCAGCGTGCAGGAGACTTGAAAGTGAATCCGTGCAAGAAGAAGGCATTAACGAACATGCGTGCAGCTGGAAAGGATGCAACAGTAGTGTTGAGTGAGCCTGTTGCAGTGACTCTGGACTATGCTTTGGAGTACTGTGGAGATGAGGAACTGGTAGAAGTGACTCCTCAGAGCATCCGTCTGAGGAAGAACCCCAACATGAAGAGCAAAAGAAAGGTCAGTGGCGGTTAAAAGGAATAGATGAAGACAGACGTGTATTTCATTAAGAAATATGAAATGAAATCATTATATTCAATTTTGGCTCTGGTATTTCATAATAGAATCTCTTGTTTAAAGAAATGATACTAGTTTTTCTGACTTTGTTTTCAAGAGTGCTGCTGCTTTGATCATGCTGTCTGTGTCAAATGCACGCTTGCTTTCTACGTAGCTGTTCAAGTGGGTACGCCTCGTCCGTGCCTCCTTCTCAAGCTCTCTGAACTGCCTAGAAACCTCCTCTCCTTCTTCAGTCATCTCATTTAAGTAGTTCAATCCTGCAGACATGAAGAGTATTGGCAGTACATTCATATTTTCAGCATCAAATTGAACTTTGTAAATAGCCTCCTTGCCATGCTCACTGTTGTCCCATTCAATGGTGACCCTCAGCATCTTGCTCTGTTCTGGCTGGCACTGGATGCCATACACATAATGTGAGTGGGGCAACATATCTGTCAAGGCTTCCAGAGTGTGTTTCATTCGGTTGGGAATGTTGTATGCCCCATCTTGACAGAGACTTTGGTCGGTCATATCTGTGTTTTGAGGATCGCAAGGAAGGGGCGGTGAGCCGGTTTTAGAACTGCAACTATTGAATTTAGAAACTACACGACCAACCTGAGGACACCCACGTGCTAGATCCATCTGTGAACGTGAATGTGACACATGCAGTCTCTAGATTGTCCAGATCGGAACACTGAGCAAGGACAAAGAAGGATCCTGTTTGATTACTTTGAATTTTGCGAAGAGAGACATGACCTTTGGGTTCAAGGTTGTGACTTCCGGACATGCTAATAAATGAAATTCTAAAATGCAGAATCGTCATTTGTAGGATGTAAAGCCCTTCACCAGTCCACAGTACCCATGGCCCAGGACCAATGCAGCCAGAAGTCACCTGTGCTCAGAGCACAACATCAATAGAGTGAGACTGCATGAATGTAACTGTATACGCCACAACTCTAGGCTGTCCAGCACGAGTAGAATGGCTTCTTTTAAGCTCCAGCTGTCTGCCAAGGCAAGCTCAGTACAAATATGATGATGAAGGGCCCTCTTGCAGCTGTCTGGTCCATCACTTCACACTCAAGGACATTGAGTTACATAATTAACATTCGAAGTACGCTTAAGGAATTTAATAAGTAGGCCACAGAGATAATATGTCTGCGAGGATATTTAAATCGCTTTTCAGTGTCATTCCGTAACCCACTTCTCATCCTCATCTTCAGAATGAAAATGGATGACTTCAGATGGCTTCATTGAGAGCATCTGCTATCTGGTGGTCTCGATCATTGCATACTGGACCCTTCAAACCATTCAGATCAAAATTTCTCAACCCCACAGGAGCCGCCTTCAACTCCGTTGCCATGAATTCAGCCCAGCAGTTAGATACCGAGAGGTTTTCACGTTTGCTGGATGTAACGGCTGTTAAAGTCCCCAACCAGAGATGCCAGAAAATGGTTAAATCTTTGGCTCCACATCTCCTTAGAAAACCTAAAGTCAAGCCAATAGTCAATTCTGGAGACGAGGAGCATAAACTCGTGTACATAGGGTGTGACATTGAAAATTTGCACTCGCTGAGTGTCAATGGTGTGCAGTTGGATCAATACTTATCCGATGAAAATTTAGACTATACAAAACATCAGATAAGAATTGGATATGAACAGATGAATGTGGGAGAAGTACTGGCAGCCCTTCTACCTCCAGAAATCACAGAACTGCCCTCTGCATTTGAAACGATAGGCCACATAGCTCATTTGAATTTGAGGGAAGACCTGCTCCCATGGAGGCACATCATCGGCAAAGTTCTATTAGATAAGAATCCAAAGTTGAAGACTGTGGTGAACAAGACTGGCGCCATAGAGAATGAATGGAGAGTGCTGCCTATGGAGGTCATTGCTGGGGATGACACCACTGTCACTCAACTGAGACAGGGTGGGGCCCTCTTCACATTAGATTTTGCTACAGTGTATTGGAATTCTAGATTGGAGAGTGAACATGTTCGATTAGTGGACACATATTTTAAGGCAGGGGAGACTGTATTGGATGCCATGGCAGGCATTGGACCATTTGCTATTCCAGCAGCCTTGAAGGGTTGCTCAGTGATTGCCAACGATTTGAATCCAGAGAGTTTCCGATGGCTCAAAGAAAATGTAGTCCTGAATAAGGTGGATGCCAAGGTTCAGTGTTATAACTTGGACGGTCGAGAGATCATACGCCTAGCTGCAGGTGGAAGCCTTCCTCCTGTGCCTGCTGAACCACTGGCAAAGACTACCAACGACTCCCCCTCTTCCTCCTCAAATGAACCAACACAAGGGCCCGCAATTTTTCACCATGTCATCATGAATTTGCCAGCAACAGCAATTACTTTCCTCGATGCATGTAGTGGGTCATTCTGTCGTCGGTTATGGGCTGGGAAATCATTGCCTCTCATACATGTGTATGGATTTCTGGCTAAAGATGAATCTACCGAGGCTTTGCAAAAGAGAGCCGAAACTGCCTTGGGAGGATTGATAGAGTCCCCAGTCTATCATCTGGTAAGAGATGTGTCGCCCAATAAAGCGATGTACTGCATGACATTTCGCCTCCCTGAAAATATAGCTTTTAAATCTCACAAGAGACAAAAGGTAGAAAGCTCCTCTTAAGAATGCAGTGTAATAAACCTATACAGGTGCTGGCGTCTGCCATAACCAAACATCCCAAAAAAATGCTTTTGTACAGCAGGCAACCGCTCAAACTCCTCCTCGTCTACACCCTTCCTCCATGTCAAGGACTTCAATAGTCTCTGTTTTCTTTCTCTCCAAAACTCTGGCCAATATTCTGAAGTGTATGGCGTATGGAAATGGTTTGGAGAGAGATTGTCTGGGGGATGGAACCAGTAATTGAGGGCTAGATGGGAAGAAGCTTTCTCTAGTCCCCCCCCACCATCGTCATCATTGTATGATGTCACTTCATGGAACCACCCACAGGGTAGGTAGAGCATCTCTCCTGCCCGCACTTCTAGTGTTATTCCAGCTTCTTTGCCGGGATATTTTGGAAATAATTTTCGAATTCGATCGCGCGGGAGAGATGTGTTTACTTTGCTGAAGCTAGGTGGCGGTGGCGCTGTCTCTTCTTCTTGGTCACTCATATCCTCCTCAAAGTCTTCTCTCATCAAGGCATTCTCCAATACATCATCCAAGATTTCTTCAGCTCTTTGAAGCCTTGCTTCTCCACCATCTTGACCTTGTTGTACCGCCTCTTCTGCCTCGGCAATCGCTTGCTCGGCACACCTTTGAGCGCTCCACTGCTTGACATCCAGAGCATGTGACCCATCACTTTGCACATGTTTTCCTTGGGATTTATACACAATTCTACCGTTAGGACATATTTTCTGTAATTTTCCATGTGTATACATGGAGCACGCTTCAAGGGGGGGATGGAGTAGAAACATCTTCCTGCCTCTCAGGAGGACATAGAAATTATCATGAAAGTCATGATGGAGGCCGGAGCTAGTACCCAGTTGTGTGGAACCCATCCATACATTTATTGATTGTGGTACTAAAAATCCTGCTAACGTGGGTACAAGTGGTAGATCTTTCGACAAGGATGTGATTGGAGGAGCTATGAGATCTGGCTGTCCATCGGGCCCGTGTGCCGACTTCTGAGTTGTTAAATAAAGTTCTTCATTTCTGTAGGACTCAAGAAACTCCTTGAATGACATGGATTTCTTCTTGCCTTGGCCATATGAATCATAATGCCCCATTCTATGCTCCACCTTGACCGTGCATTCACCAGCAGTATGCGCCAGATAACCGTCGCTCCACAGCTCTGTGAGATGTTGGAGGTCGGAAGGCAAGCCGTGCAATACGACAGGTCGCCGATCTGCTATGTATCGTTCCCATAACTCTTTAGGGTCTAACGAATCCACTGCGATCCTATCTATTTTGGAAAGACTGGTGCTGGGATCGACTCGAGAGGATGCCACAACAGCACCACGGCGCCTTTTGCTCATATTGTTACTGCCAGTGGTATCATTGTTGGGAGTGTGTCTCACTGCATCATCAAGGATTTAACGCACCCAAAACGATACGATATTCAACACAAGGCACCTCTCTACTGATATGACAGGGTCGAAAACAACTGCTAGTAAGTTGTAGTGCAGTATAGGCATCGAGATAGATGGTTGCTGTCTGTTACAGGAAGCACAAAGGTAACAAATCAAGCCGTATATAGAGCATCCTGTTCATTGTTATATTTTTTTCAAGACCGACAAAAGAAAAGGCTTGCGCAAAGGAAACACAAGTACTGCACCACCATATGTGCAGAAAAGAATGAAATCAACCTAGTTTGTGGGATTAGCTTCCTATATATCATCTAATCAGTTTTTGCACCCAAGGACCCATCCTTATCAACAGTTGATTTTAAAGTCTTGCCTCCTGTCTCAGCTTCCTGGACAGCTTCTGACTGAGCAGCAGCAAAACGCCAGTCCAAGTCCTTAGCAGCAAAGATCCAGGCAGTGACAATACCCAAAAGAATGAGTCCCAAGTATGGTGTAGAGGCAGCCAGGGAACCGAAACCAATGATCATAAATTGCTGAATCAAAGCACCACCAGACTTTCCAAGGGGGTTGCAGATCACATCAATGGCAGCCTTACCCTTTGTCTTCGTCTCGTCATCCAGTGGGATGTATGCCATCTCTTTGCAGGGGTCAAACAGGGAGTATTTGGATGCCTTGGAGAAAATGTTTTGTGCAGCACCGACCAAGACAGCAGCGAAAAGTGGAGTCATGCCCAAGGCGGCCAGGGCAGGGCTCAGCGTGTCACTGAACAGCACCAAAGAGAAAAAGATGACACCGGTGATCAACAACACAGTTGGAGTGATCAAAGCGGCCATACCCCAGCCAAATCTCTTGAAGATCCAGCGAGACACAATCATCATAGTGAAGGTCACAGCACCGGTGGCGGTGGAGAAATCACCCATGAAGGCTGAGTAGTCATTAGGGTTGGGGAACTGCGCCTTAATCTTGGACTTCCACGTGACCTCGACCAAGTTGATGGATATTCCATAGGCAACAACCAACGCAGCCAAGTCACGGATGTATGGGGATGCAGCCAAGAAACGGAATGACTCACCGACTGTCATGGGCTCCTTCTTCTTCTTCTCCTTCTTGGGAATGGCTCCCTGAACCTTGGGAACCACCGTGCGATTAAGATAGTAGAAAATGGAGGTGATGAGAAGACCTCCAATGACCACCATACCCATCAAACCCTTGAGAGACATTCCCCATCCGTCCACATCAGGAGGGAGGTTGGCACGGATCTGAGAGAAGATCTTGACTGCTCGTCCTGAGAAGATCAAAGCAACATTTGCACCGAGACCAAAAAGTGGGTAAAACTGCTTGGCCTCATCAACAGTGGTGATTTGGTTGGCAAAGCCCCAGAAAAGGACAGAGACAACAACAGATCCCCAAAGCTCTGCCATGACATAAAAGAGACAGTATGTCCAGTTGCGGATGATGGCAATGGGGCCAGCAAAGCGTGGGCCCATCTGTTCCAAAAGGTTTTTGGAGAACTCAGTTGGATGGAGCATGTCTCTCATTGGGTAGAAGACGAAAGCAAAGGCTCCAAAAAAGATGATGAATGGAATGATGCAAGTATAGAACAATTGCTCGGAGTTCATGACATTAGCCAACTTGGTGTAGATGATTGTGAAACCGATAGCCATTGGGAGGTTGACCCAAGTCTTCAAGAAAGGGATAATTTCAGCACCAGAGCCTGGTGCAGTAACCACCAACACATCCTTAGTGTCACGGAGAATGGTGTAATTGAAGAGAATACAGAAGAACATCAGACCCAAAGGAATAATCTTCTGCCAAGTGAAAGCAGAGATTCCCATGAACTTCTTCTCTTCTGGAGCTGGGACAGCAGATGAAGCTTGTACCTTGACCTGGCGTGCTGGAAGCTTTGGTGCAGCGCTGACATGAGCTGGCTTAGCGACCTATAAATGAGAGGGCTTTGATCAGCTTTATTTCGCCATTGAGATGCGAGCCTCAGCAAGAGGGGAGGTTTAGATGATCTCAGTCGCCCATTGTTAACACCTACATCGATCTTTAGATCGAATATAATGCAATAACAACTGGAAAAGGCACCTTGACCCCACTCTCAGGAGCCGTCGTAGGGATTGAGTAACATACCAAGGGCTGGGACACGAGTGCATTCTTTCCCAGAACTGGTGTTGCCGCTTTAGTAATGCTTCTGAGAGCAGAAACACGGCAGGTTTGGGCTTTAACAGGCAAAGCCCTTGGGCGAGCCATCATGTTCATCATAGTTTATTCGAGGGTTGACTCTTCAATAGGGTCTGAAGTCAAGTCAATATGCGGCGACGGCCACACTATGTTAATTGATTAAGGTTGCAAAAAGACTTATCTGATGTTCTAATTACACTAATATCTCGGTCTCACTCCTTTCCTCCCAGATTGGACAGTTGAGACTGGCTCGTCTGGACCTGCTCCTTTGTCTAATCCCTCTCCAGTTAAAATTCTTCACCTTTGTCTTCGATAATCCCTGCTGTCACTCCTTCTTCTGTCATCTTTCCTTACCCTATCTCTATCTCTGCTTCTGCTCCTCTCTTTATACCTCCCACCATTCTTCCTACTGTGTGTCAATGGTTCAGCACCAGTTTCATTCAACACAAGGTCATACCCCCTCCCATGTTGCCGTGCATATTTATCCTTCAGCTCCAAATCATCTCCTCCTTGTCTTTGATTTCTTTGATGTGACTCGGCTTCAGCTGCCAGGGATGCATCACCCCTCTTACCACCCTTCCTATATTGTTTCCATAAATGAGCTACGCTTTGAGAGAAATCAACCTTTATTCGTCTATCGTCTATGAGCACATTGTGCATCTTAAAATAAGCTTGTTCAGCTGCCTCCTCAGTACTAAAACCTATAAATGCATAGCATAACGAATCGCCTGTCTTCCAGTCACGGATGATATCACATGAAGTGATAATACCAAATCTTGAGAAAATGATCTCGAGGTCTTCTTCCGTCGTGACTGGATTCAACTTGCATACGAATAGCATGTTGGAAGGCGGTTTGACATCTGCTTCAGGCAAATCACCAATCATTTCTAAAACTACTGCTCTATTACGAGCTTCAGCTTCCCGCGCCTCTCTCTCAATGTGTTCAGGGTCCCGATCATCATCTGCCGGCCTCCAATCGTCCTCCAACCGCCCATCCTCTGCAAATTGAGGTGGAGGAGATGCCTCTGGTATATGCTCGAGCAATGTTGGTGGATCTGGGGTAGGATCATCTAAAATTATGCTGTGCCTTATCCTAATGTTTTGAAGTGGCCGGCCATTGGTATCGCAAGGAGTATCATTGATGGCTTCCAATATTTCCAAACCTTCAGCAACTTCCCCAAATATGGTATGCCTTTCATCTAAACTATGTAGTGAATTGCTGGTAGTTATGTAGAATTGGGATGCATTCAAGTTGGGTGCCACACTGGCCATACCAACTGTGCCTTTCTTGCTATGCTTGAGGTGAGGCCGGATTTCATCTTCGAAAAAGCGAGCTTGCTCTCCGTAAAGAACGCCATATATAGACTCTCCTCCTTTTCCCGTGTTAGTAGGATCTCCAGTCTGTACAAGGAAATTGTTCTGCACATTATAGAACAGGCAGTTGTTGTAGTACTTGATCTTACAAAGCCTGCACTCATTGGCGGAACAGTCAGCCGGGCAGCCTTGGCACCAAGAAGAGGACAAATTTTGAGGCTTACTTCAGAAAGTTCATGCATGTTTTGGGGCATTCGTCAAGGAGCAAATCAATGACAATGTCTCCCTTTGAAGTTTCCAGCAAAACGGACATCTGGATCAGGATTGCAAGTTGAAATCAATAAGTAGCGAGAGGTTTGCTAACTCCATCCAACGGTAAAAATTTATTGTACAATTACTGCAATATGGCACTTGTATTGGAATTTCTTTCAAGTATGCATCTTGTAAGTTTGGCTGCATACCATGCTCAACTCACAGCATCGGCAGCGCAGATGATATAAATAATCGTGTTACTCTACATTGCAAAGATTTATTTCAATCATTTCGGCGTTCTACAGATTTCTTTACTATGGAAGGAAGAGTGAGTGAAGTTATAAAGTCGAAGTTGGAGGAGAAGGAGTAGGTCCATACTGAAAACTAGCTACATATTTGACCACACTGTCAACCTATCTAATACTTTGCAGGAAGGAGCTTGATGACTACTCCCAGCGTTTCCGTAAGCTTCTAGCTACGAATACGGATCTTGCACGACGCAATGCAGTGCTAGTTGAGCAGTATGAAATTTCCAGAAAGCTTAAAGACGAGTCTGAACACTTAACTGCTGCCTTGGCTGCCAGTTTGAATGCTCTCCGGATTGAAGCCAAGGGCCAAATTGACCGTCTTCGCTACCTTAATAGAGAGGTCCGCTCAGAGAATGACATGCTGGAGAGAGAGCTCAAGAAACTTCGCTATGAGCTCTCAGAGGCTCTTGCTGCTCACAGACTTTTGGTCGCTTCTGAGGACGACAAGCTGTCACAAGAGAGCTTTGAAGTGCTGGTAGACGTGCCTCCACTGCATTCAGAACGCAGAACAACCCCTCTCCAAGTTTCCCAGTCCTCCTCCTCGTGTGGCTCCACAAAGTCTAGGGCAGTAGATGCAAAAGAAAATATTGCTCCTGGAGTCGTACCACCACTCACAAAGGCAGAGTCCCAAACCCTGGTTGCACCAACAACTGACGACAATGTTGAGTTCAACACGCCACTTCGTCCTGTACTACAGGAAGCCCCAGGCATGAACCCTGCCAGCTCTCGCCCAGTTCGTTCTCATCGAGTTGGAAGCTATGCTTTGCCAAAGTTGAACACCAAACTCCGTCAGGGTGATGTCCATACCTTTGGTGACCCGTCTGAGATTCCACGGAAGACCACTTCCCGCACCCAGTGTCCATCAAGCCTAACTCCCTCGGTTCTAAAAGATAAGAAACAGTAGTCCAATTTACAAAAAATATCCTTTTCAAATGTATTCAAAAGAAAGAATTTGCTCTCAGAGACTTTTGAGTGTCCCTTTCACCCTTCATAAACAGCCTTTTGTTCAAGAGGTAGTCGTTCCCATCTGCATCTGCATCTGCATCTGCACCTGCATCACCATACTCGTGAGGATGTCTATGTGCCTCTGGTTTGATCTTTGCAGCATCTTCAGGTGTCATAATCCCCCACATAGTACCAACCAACCTCCCTTCTCTTACATCCTTCTCATCCTCCCATGTTGGGCTGGCCCACCAGCAATCCCCTGACTCTATCTGGAGCGCATTGACTCCACGCTGCAGCTTGAAGAACCCTACTTCACCCCAGTACGTGCCCCAGCTGTTCCTCACAATCCAATATTTCATGTTCCCATCTGCAGTCTCACCCCATCCAACAACCTCAACATCATGATCCACATCGGTAGAGTTATCTTTATCTATGGCAATGCCTCCGTGATATCCATAGTCGAAATCCTCAGGAGTGGCCATGGAGCAGGTTATCGGTCCTCGAGTGCTGATTTCAGCCATCATTGCTGCCTCTCCAGGGGCAAGTACCTTGCCATATCCATCTAAGTAGTATGTAATCGGTGTCTTGACAGACCAGCATGAGTCGACATCTTTTATGGGCATACAGTTCATGCAATACCCTGCAGCTGGACACTTCTTCCGCTTTTCTCCAGCATATTTAGTGTGATCTGTGGCAGAGTATGGTTGGCAGGACTCATCTGGGAGTCCATATTTCTTCATGTAGCGCAATACATCAATCACATCCCCACCATCGCATCCATTCCCATAATCATGATATGCACCGCAGTTGAGGAGGACCTGTCGTGCCAGCATCGTATCTGGTCCTAGACCCTTTTTGGCAATTTTGAGGCGATCTTGTATCATGGAAAGTGATCCATGGAGCCAACAAGAACCACAATATTGTGGGATGTGCTGATTCCAGGATGGAGCCAACAGACTTACACCGTGAACATCATTCCACGTGAAATTCCTCGGCAGAGCACCGTTTGTGGTCGGCGGAGGTGTAGCATTATATGACCACTCTTCCGGTGTCACATTCGTTGCAGGCCTTTTTTTGCATCCAGCCAATACAAATTCGGCAAGCACCACTAGCACTATTGTCCGTAAAATCATTCCTGGCATCACCAATCACCTCGGTGCTTTGCGAGTGCCAAAGAGTTTCTCAGAAAACTGTATATGCAACAATCAGATTACCGATTCTTTTGATTATAACTGTATGTCGATTAGATTTGAAGTCGCATTTCTATGTACAAACCCTAGCTGGCGTCGTTACAGGGTAGAGGCCAGGTATGTTCGTAGCTTCTCCACTTGCTCCAACACAGAGCGTCTGCTCGCACCCCCTTCAGTATCTCTCATTTCCGCGCTTCTTTGGAAGTCCCATACATCCACAACATCCTCCTCAAACAATGGGTGGATGCTCTTCAAATCTGAAACAGACAAGTCGCTGAGTTGGCATCCTTTGTCTTCAGCCAATTTCACAGCAGCCCCACTGATGTGATGAGTTTCTCTAAATGGCACACCCTTGCGCACCAAATACTCTGCCAAATCTGTGGCCAACATGTCTGCAGACAAAGCAGAGAGCATGGCAGTTGGATTGATTTTCAGCGTGCTCAGCACACCAGTGGCGATTCTAACGCAGTCATGTACTGTGTCGACAGAGTCAAACATGAGATTCCAAGCCTCTTGGAAATCCTTATTGTACGTCGTTGGTGTACCCTTAATCACAGCCATCAATCCGGTCAGATTACCAATCATTCTACCTCCCTTTCCTCTGATCAACTCCAAAGCATCAGGATTCTTTTTCTGAGGCATTAAACTGCTCCCTGTTGCATACGCGTCGCTGCACTGGACAAACTTAAACTGCCCACTTGAGTATATGATCAAATCTTCGGCCCATCGAGAGAGATGTGTGAGGTGAAGGCTTGCAAAAAAAATAGATTCAGCAACATAATCTCGATCACTCACAGCATCCATTGAATTAGGGCAGACTCTGCCCTCAAAGCCAAGCTCTTGAGCGAGGAACCGACGATCTACCTTGAAAGGGTTACCTGCCAATGCACCTGAACCAAGTGGCAGAGTACCCACACGAGGCAACAGATCATCCAGTCTTTGAGCATCCCGTTGCCACGATGCGGCATGAGACATCAACCAATGGCTCCACCGTACTGTTTGTGCAGGCTGTAAATGAGTAAATCCTGGCATGAGCACATCAACCTCTGCCTCTGCACGATCTGCAGCTGCGGCTATGAGTGTGCGGAGAGCCTCCCTCACTAAAAAGAGTTCATTGTAGAGCCAGAGTCGTGTATCCGTGGCCACTTGATCATTTCTAGAACGACCAGTATGAAGTTTGCCACCAACAGTCCCGATGATCTCGCTCAATCTACGTTCATTTGCAGTGTGAATATCCTCGTCGCCCTGTTTGATCTCAAAGACTCCACCTTCCCATTCTTTTGCCACCTGAGAGAGCCCTTCTACGATGGAGGTGGCTTCGGGCTCAGTGAGGACGCCTGCTTTAGCGAGGGCCTTGGCATATGCTTGACTGCCCTGAATATCTTGCTTCCACATACGCTTGTCAAATGGTAATGACTCATTAAACTTTTCCATAAGAGGATCTGTATTGCCAGTGAAACGCCCACCCCAAAGCTTCTTTGTACTGGTAGGGTCAGCAGTGGCGGTAGCCTGTGTGGACAGCAGGGCTTCCAAGGTTACATTGCGATCCCTATACTCTTAATAGTACACAACATACCTTTGGAACAACCAAAGAAGGTCGTCTGGATGTCACATGCTACAGGACGAAGACAGATTAGTACTACATCTCCTTATCGAATCCGGTTCATAACTTACGCTCGCGGACCGAATTTTAGACGAAGCAATCCGGATCTCCACCTTAGCTTGAGATGGCCTAAATCTATAGGGCTTCATTCTGTTTACTTCCAGTAGACGGCCTGGTAAGGGCTTTAATCACTAGTTGGAAATTAAACGAGCACTGCACCTTCTTTAAGATTTGTTTTTGTTAATTTTTATGCCATAAGTTAATCTATAACCAGGTGCACTATGAACGATGTCACATAATTCCATTGACCTAGCCTGCACGCTGCCACCACCACGCTTGGTCTTTCACTCTGCACCTTGTTCCTCTGGCAGCGTTGTTCCATCCAACTGCCTCAGTGCTTCAAATAATCCTATGCCTACAGAAGTCGCTAAATTTAAGGACCTAACATGCTTGTAATTCTTCATGGGAATTTTCACGACACCTCCACCACTTTCAACCGACGCAACATGGGCTTCGTCCGGTAAACCTGTTGTCTCAGCTCCAAACAATAACCAGTCCCCTGGATGGTATGCAAATCCGGCGTAGTGCTTCCTTCCAAGTTTAGAAAAAGCCACTAGCCTCTTTGGTCCTGCCAATTCCTGGAAGAACTGGTGGAAAGTTTCCCAATCAGTATGAACCTTCACCGCTACGGAATGCCAGTAATCCAGCCCAGCTCTTCTTAATTTCACATCATCCAATTCAAACCCTAGAGGTCCCACTAAGTGTAAGGCAACCTCAGTGGCGGCACACGACCGTGCTATGTTGCCTGCATTCTGTGGTATCTGAGGGTTGACAAGAACTAAATGGAGATCTGCTCTTTGCCAGCTTCTTTGAGCACCATCATCAGATATTACCCAATCATTTTGATCGTTCCCATGACTATTTTGTACGGCCTGGGATCTTGTTCTGCCAGTGAAAGTGTGAGCGCACACTGCCAGTCGCCTGCACATTTAGGGCGTTCAGTCGAACTTTGAAAAATGACATGTCTGAGTGCACGTAGGCGTGTCTTACATATGCGTATTATGTAATGGAGATTGGAGATTGCGGAGCTGAAGCCAATGCTCTTGAATGAAGGAATGTCTAACAATCCTGTGCATGTCGCCCCTTTCGAGGACAGGGACCGAAGGTCAAAATGACCGATTTTCCAACTAGACCAGCCTTGTGACGTCAGAATGACATTCTTTGGTCAGAGTTGCAGCAGTTATTTTGTCAAGGAGGGGGTGCATGGAATGATATCAAAAATTGCAGTGTGATCTCCTGGCGCCCTCGCCAACTGCAGTAGATAGAACCCCCATCGAATGTAAATCTAGCCAGATATTTAGAAATTTTCACAATTCCAGCAACAAAGTATTTCTTCTAATTGAGCAATATAAGGGCGCACAGTGTTCGGTTGGGAGGACCATGCAGCGTAAATTAGTATCAACTCCATGTGGTAGCTTTCGAGCCACGAGCTCATTAGTTTTGGGCGCTCGTCCTGCTAGTATAATGAAGAAGGTTAAAACGCGTAGGATTGCACCAGTCTGCGTTCATTCTACAGCAGCCCCGGACGTCAAGGAGGACGAATCGCTCTCGGACGAGAAAAGGGATATTCAGAAAATGCTGAATCGCCCTTACAAATATGGATTTAAAACTATTATCGAGAGTGACGTGTTTCCCAAGGGCCTCAGCGAGGATGTGGTCCGGGCAATTTCGTTGAAGAAGGAAGAGCCCGAGTGGCTACTAGAATTTCGCTTGAAGGCATATAGGAAGTGGCTGACCATGGAGGAGCCAAGCTGGAGTGACAATCAGTATCCTGCAATAGATTATCAAGGAGTTTCCTATTATTCTGCACCAAAACAAGTAGCTAAGAAGCAGTCGTTGGACGAAGTCGACCCAGAACTTTTGGCAACCTTTGATAAGCTTGGTATTCCATTGAATGAGCAGAAGAGGCTTGCAAATGTGGCTGTTGATGCAGTATTTGACTCTGTATCTATTGCTACAACTTTTAGAGAAGAGCTTTCCAAAGCAGGAGTCATTTTCTGCTCAATCAGTGAAGCTGTCAAAGAGTTTCCGGACCTCATCCGGAAGTATATGGGTTCCGTGGTGCCCATTGCTGACAATTATTTCACAGCTTTAAACTCGGCTGTCTTTTCCGATGGGTCCTTCGTGTATATACCAGCTGGTGTTCACTGTCCAATGGAGTTATCTACTTATTTCAGAATCAATGCTTCTGAAACTGGTCAGTTTGAACGGACACTCATTGTTGCTGAGGAGGGATCATATGTCAGCTATCTGGAGGGATGTACAGCTCCAGCGTATGATCAAAATCAACTGCATGCCGCCGTTGTTGAACTGAGTGCTGCCAAGAATGCTGAGATTAAGTATTCGACTGTACAGAATTGGTATGCTGGAGATGAGAATGGAAAGGGTGGTATCTACAATTTCGTCACAAAGAGAGGAATTTGCCTGGGAGAAAAATCTAAAATTTCTTGGACGCAAGTCGAAACGGGAAGTGCCATTACATGGAAGTACCCTTCAGTTATTTTAAAAGGAGATGACAGCATCGGGGAATTCTATTCTGTTGCACTTACAAACAATAGACAGCAAGCTGACACCGGAACCAAAATGATACACGTTGGACGCAACACCAGATCAAGAATAGTTTCCAAGGGTATATCTGCTGGTAACAGTGTGAATGCATATCGAGGATTAGTCCAAGTGCAACCAACAGCAGTGGGAGCCAGAAATCACAGTCAGTGCGACTCTATGTTGATTGGAGATACAGCAGGGGCAAACACGTATCCATACATCCAAGTGAGGCATCCCTCAGCGAGGGTAGAGCATGAGGCCTCAACCTCTAAAATTGGAGAGGACCAGTTGTTTTATTTTCAACAGAGGGGCGTAGCAATGGAAGATGCAGTAGGGATGATCATAAGCGGTTTCTGTAGGGAGGTGTTCAATGAGCTTCCCCTTGAATTTGCAGCTGAAGTGAATCAATTGATGAGTCTCAAGCTGGAAGGATCTGTGGGTTGAGACCTTCAAAAATGACTGATGTGTATTTTAAAACTTGTTCGAGGCATGTATACTACGATTCCATGTTACGTTTAGTAATTCCTGCACAAATCAGAAGGGCGTCATTAAACACTAAGTGTCTCCTGTTTGGGTCTGATCACCACACACGTGCAGAGATGATTCCAATTGAAATAACTTTGCAGCAAGAAATCGACGTCATGAAGGTGATCGAACTTGCAGACAAAGCTGCCGAGTCGATACTCGCGATTTATAATTCGCCGACAGAGGATTGGGAAGTGAAAGCAAAAGCAGATGACTCACCGCTCACTCTTGCCGATCAGAATGCCAATACTGTCATATGCGAGGGTCTTTCCTGCCTTTCTCCACACATTCCAATAGTAAGTGAGGAGAATAAGCAGGTATCTTATGATATAAAAAGAAAGTACCAGTACAATTGGATTATCGACCCCTTAGATGGAACAAAAGAGTTTATCAAGAGAAATGGACAGTTCACTGTCAATATTGCACTTGTCAGAGATGGGAAGCCTTACATGGGAGTTGTACAAGTACCTGTGACAGGGAAAGCATACTGGGCTGTACACGGCCAAGGCGCATGGGTCAGAGATTCTCCCACAAGCCAGCCACGGCGGTTGCTGGCAGCAGAGTATGATCCGCATGCTGAAGGTCTCATCATTGTAGGTTCTGCAAGTCATTCATCTCCCCAAACTGCAGAACTTGTTTCTGAGTACAGTAATCCGATATTTAAACAATTAGGTAGTTCCTTAAAGTTGCTGATGGTCGCTGAAGGCGCAGCCCATGTGTACCCACGGCTCGCCCCCACTTGTGAATGGGACACCGCTGCAGCGCATGCAATTGTCCTAGAAGCCGGTGGCCTCGTTATTCAAGCTGGCAAATGTGACAACAAAGGAACCTTACTGCCTGATGAGAATTGGAGATCCATACTAGCTCAAGAAATTCCAGTGGAATATAATAAACCTGACCCACTGAACCCCTATTTTGTTGTGTATGGCAGACGGACTAGAGTGTAAAAATTTCTCCTATTTTACTCATCACACTGCGACCGGATCTCTTCCAAGGCATCATTGATCTGTTGCACCACACTTTCTAATGTTTTAATGCATTCAGAGATTGCCTCATCCATATCTTTCTGACTCGGTTCTTGGGTTGAGTGGCCGCGCTCACTGTGGTTGCACCGGTTCGATGGCGCACCCACGCCACCAGCAGCAGCAGCATCGTCAGTTCGCCAGCTAAACTGTCCTTGAGCTAGAGCTGTCCTCAGAGCCTGCAAAGAGAGTGAGATCTCTAATTTTTCTCTCTCCCCTTCCTGCACTTGCCTCAGTAATAACGCTAGGTCATCCCGACCATGCTGGACGAGGTGCGCCTCGATGCCGCGAACCCGCTCAGAGACATTTTGAAAAATGGCCGTCACATCATTCATTACAAACCTATACGGACCTTCGGCTTTATTTTCCATATACAATCTGTGCGCAGCCGATAATGTGGCATAGCCTCTCGCTCTTTCCTCCTGTGCTTGGAGAAACTGGATGAGGAGATGTCCTGTGATGGTGGATGTCATCAGGAATCCTTCTTGGGAGGCTCGTACTGTAGCTTTTCCTTATACTCTCTAACTTTTTTCTCGACCAGGCTCAATGATGTTGATTTGATGAAAACGGAATCCTCCTTAAGATCGCTAATTATAAAGCGCTCAGATGGGGGCAATGTATCATCCAATGCTCGCAATATCTCCTTCAATGAAGCGTCGCTGTCGGTTTTTGGTGAGGGCAGTCGGAAAGGACATGTGAGATAGACAGACTGGGCCGGATAGGAGTGATATTTCCTTACCAAGTAATTAGAATGCCTTGAATAGCGCTGACCATATGAACTAATGGCAATTAATCCGAACTTTGAAGATTGAGATAGCGTCTTTCTGATCACAACAGTGGAGTGGCCTGATCAAAGTGTCATTTATTTGTTATACGTACATACACTATGATGTAATGTGCACGGTGCTGTCAAAATATAAGCGGAAATTTTCTCGTAGATAGTCTGAAGCCCTGGTCATGCGCTTTGTCGGGAGGAGCTGCAATTCTGGTCTAGAAAAGGGCCAGCATCAATGCAAGATGAGTCATGGAGGGTAGTCTCCTTTACAACCACAAGTATCCAAATTCAATCGGAGGAATGGTTTGTAGATAAACCAATCTGCTGAAAAACTTGAGCTGAATATGACAGGAAGACCCCTGATGACTACCATGGCAAAGCGGCAGTAGTGGCGGCCAATTCATAGTCACTTTGAGGACGCACAATAAAATGCACACAAAAAGTATTTTAATATTTGAACATATAATATGTCTGTAGCGCCAATAAAGGTGACCTCTGAGCAGTTAGGGGTCAAAGTTGGGTAAGTTTCAGAATTCCGTAACGAATGCATTGCACTATTCACATTCATACAAACCCCGATTATATACATATTTACTCCCAATAATTGTAGTGATGAATACCAGGGTCCATTGGAGTACGACCTCGGTAACCTTCTGGCCTACGATCCCAGTCCAATCGACCCTTCTCTATTCAAGAAGAATGTCGAGACTGCCTGTCAAACTTTAGCCACCCAAATTGCACAAGCGCTAGCTCATCAACTCTTTGAGTTACCTTCAGAAGCAGCTTCTGTCGGAAGACTGGTCCATTTGCCGGCTCCAACGACAGCGTTGCCTAGAGAAAAGCCGATACCCAAACCCAAACCGCCGACCAAATGGGAGGTTTTTGCAGCAAGGAAAGGAATTCAAAAGCAGAAGCGTAGCAAACTCGTTTGGGAAGAGGCAACAGATAGTTGGAAAAGAAGGTGGGGCTATGATAAAGCAAATGATGATGATGCAGTGCCTGTCATTGAGGCAGATCCGCAAGATGCTCTAGGTGAAGACCCATTTAGTAAAGCCAAGACAGAAAAGAAGCAAAGAACGGCTAGACAAACGACGCAGCAACTGGCTAATTTGAAGGTCGCAGCAAAGCAAGGAGGAAAAGCTGCTCTACCTTCAACCATAAAGTTGGCAGCATCATTGCCTGAGCATGGCAAAGGGCGGCCCGTAAAGCGAAAAGATTTGCGCGGAGAGCTCAAGTCTGCGAGCAGGCAAGCTGCTATCAGCACTGCCTCCGTAGGTAAATTTGACAAGGTCGTGGCACATGAAGATCCAAAGAAGATAAGAAAGATTGCTGGACAGAGAACGAAGAAATTGGCAGTCGAGACAACTGGAGAAGAGAGGACTAGGGCCAGTGGAGTAATAGATCACATACTAAGAAAGAATGCTGATGATATTGTTGACATTGGTAGAGCAATCGGTTTACACGAAGCCTCCGCCAGAACAGAGCGCCACATGCTGAAGAATAAGGGTTTCAATAAAAAGGGCAAATACACGAAAAGACAACAGAATAAATAACAGTATCAGTGTCCATGTATGTTTAGTAAAGATCTATACCTGTCAGCTTCCCTTCTCAATGTGTTATACAAGTCAATATCAAATCCTGCTCTCTCAAAAGCTCTTCTCTCCCAACTGGACATAAATCGATGATGCGCATCTGAATAAGAAAAGTCTCTGTTTGTCTGTAGGAACCATGCATAAGAAAGGATTGCTGTACCTCCACCAACAAAGAAACCTATAGGTTCCATCACATCCCAGGAGAACTCCCAGTATGTAAGGCGGAATAGTATTCCCCATTGTGCCAACAGCAGAGCAAAGCCAGCATACCCTGCCAGCCTACTTCTCGATTCTGCCTTTCTTTCTATATTCTTTTTTTCAGTCTCAAGTATAGCAATTTTAGAATCTAAAATGTGTAGTTTCTCCCTCAACAGCGTGGGCTGGTGTGGGAGTACGTCCGTCAGAGCCGTTGTGATGTCTTTGGGGTGCAGATACACTACATCTCCAGCCTTGATAATGAGCCCAGCAGAATGCAGAGCATTGCATATACGCTCTGCTTCAGAGGGACATATATGATCTGAACTGTCAGCACACTCTTGGAGTAGTGTGTGCCAAGGTAACACCTGATTATCCTGACGTATCTGCTCGAACCGGCGTTGGAACATTGCAGCTTGAAGGCTTTTCAACAAGGATGCAACTTCTTCCTGTGATAGACACGAGTTCGTAGTGATGTATTTATGTACAAAGAATACGCTGGTTTTGGCTATGCTGCCTTTTCCGTTAAATTCCTGCAGTCTGCTCAGCAATTGAGAGCCGACCCTGCTAAGCGTGTATGTCGCCCTCATAGTACTTGAATAAAAGATGACATGCGTAACTTTATTATTCGATTTAGGGAAAATGAAGTACTTGCTTTTTTCCGACAGTACTTTATGACAATTGATCTGTGATCAGGGTGACAAGAGACTAGGGGGGTTCCTCCAACCTCAAAAATGAAACGTCTCTGATACTACTAGGCCCAAGGACACAGGTTACATTGATTGTATGCGCCCACCCAAGGCAAGCATTGTGTTTCTGAAAAGAAGCATGCTTGCATGCTCAATTCTACTTCTTGCTGCAGGTTGATTCGGCGTTGTCGACATTGTCTTTCGAGTGTGTGACACAAAGACAGGATGCTACGCTATTAAAATACACATGTCACGTATACTTTCGGAGATTAGATAGACGAATGAATGAAATCTGATACATAATTGAAGAATTTCGTGCAAAAACTGTTGTGATCGTACCCAAGAACGATGTCAAAGAAGACGAAACAAAAGGGTGATCTCCTTCAACAAAAGAGTCCAGCAGAGTTCTTTGCTGAAAACAAAAACATTGCTGGGTTTGATAACGTAAGCCACCTCCTGCAATACCTCTCCTGCCTACACTCAGTGGCTATTTCAACACAACTTGCAGCCGGGCAAATGTCTCTACACAACAATTCGTGAACTTGTAGAAAACTCACTTGATGCTGCAGAATCCATTAGCAAACTTCCTGACATTGACATAACTATCGAAGAGTTCAGTCAAGCCCGCCTCAATCATTTGAGGGGGGTCACAAATCACGACCGCATCGATGAGGAACTTTATCACGACTTTGAAACTGAGGATGCCAGGGCCAAGCGCAATGCAAAAGAGGCTAAAGAGATGGATAGGATGGTAAAACTTGCCAGTAAGAAGGGGATGAGCAAAGAGGAGTTAGGAATGAAAATGAAAGATTTAGAAGCGAAACAAAGGGCAGCAGCCCAAGCTGGCAAGGGCGAAAAAAATTTCTTTAAAGTCACTGTCAGGGATAATGGAGCAGGCATGTCCCATGAAGATATTCCTGAAATGTTGGGAAGAGTATTGAGTGGCACAAAGTATGGTATCAAACAAACGAGAGGTAAATTTGGACTGGGAGCAAAAATGGCACTCATTTGGTCCAAGATGAGCACCGGTCTTCCAATAGAAGTCACATCTGCGAGACGGGGCTCAGCCACCCGTTCATATTACAAACTGGATTTGGACATCCAGAAAAACAGGCCAAATGTTCATGTTTCTAAGTTCTTAGAGAATAAAGACAGCTGGCATGGTTCTGAGCTCAGTGTCGTTATTGCAGGCAACTGGCAATATTATAGAGCCAAGGTTCTGAAGTACCTCCAACAAATAGCGGTTATAACCCCTTATGCACGTTTCAAGTTTGATTTTCTTGCAGAAGATGAGAAAAATACCCTACATATCATTTTTGAACGGCGTACGGATAAGATGCCTGCCCCACCTGCGGCAACTAAGCATCATCCTTCATCGGTAGACCTTGAGCTGATCAAGAGGCTTGCACGGTCGACCACATCCCCTACCCTAGTCTCCTTTTTGTGCAAAGATTTTGCATGTGTCAGCAAAGGCTTGGCTGAGAGAATAATAGACGAGATGCAGATGGGGGGGCATGCAAAACTACCGCCAATTGAGCTCACAGACCGGCAGCTGGCCAGACTGCATCAGTTGCTGCATGATGTCAAATTTGCAGAACCCAGCGGCGACCATCTGAGCCCGGCAGGAGAATATAATCTTCGTTTGGGAATAATGAAGGAACTTCGACCTGAATTGGTAGCGACTCATCAAGGCTCGGTTGGAGTACATGAAGGGCACGCTTTTATCGTGGAAGCAGCCGTCAGTGTTGGCGGCAAAGACATCAAACAAGGCATCAATATTCATCGATTTGCCAACAGAATTCCCCTATTATTTGAAGGAGGGAGTGATGTTATTACAAAGACTGCCCTCAAAAGGATCAATTGGTCTTCATATAAAATAAGCCAATCAAGTGATAGAGTAGGTGTATTCGTGTGTATAGTATCTACAAAGATACCCTTCAAAGGAGCAGGGAAGGAATACATTGCTGATGATGTAGAGGAAATCCAGGCAGCAGTTAGGTCTGCCATTCAAGCATGTTGCCTCCAACTAAGAGCAAAGATAGCAAGAGCACAAGCGGCTCGTGAACAAAAGCAACGCAAGAAGAATCTGACCAAATACATACCAAATGTCGCAACTGCTGTGTACACTGTGCTGAAGACCTTGGCTGACCAGCAGAAGGACCCTGCAAAGCGGAGACGGCTTAATGACCCACAAGCAGTGGTTCCATCTGTAGCATCAGGTACTGTGACAGCGGAAACTTTAGCGGCGGCTTTGAGTGAACATGTAGAGAGGATTGATACTGACATGGCACTGGAGTATCAGATGCAGCAAGGCCTGGTAGATGGTGTGAGAACCGAAGCGTACCTCGCCCCCATGAGTGCTCGGCACTGTCATGGCTCCGAGCTGCATACAGCTACCTGCGTATTAAGATTTCTAAAAGCTGTGTAATTTCATTGTTTCGGATTTTCTGTGTTCGTTTTGGAGGTAGACTGCAGTATAACACATCGAGGAACGATGCACTCTTTCGCAAATAGAGCGAATATCCTGTTGACATATGCAGGCACTATTTTAGCGTTTATGTGTATAGCAACTTCGATAACAGGTGCGTCATTCGAGTGTGTTTGTACACCGAAGACTGTCCGATCATTCGATCAAATTGATCTCAACGTCCTTTGTTGTAGATTTCTTCCATGTAGCAGAGCCGGCGGTGCACGTTGATCTGGTAGGAATAGAAGGATTACAGAGAGAACTTGGCTCGGATAAGGTAATTTCCCGTTTCAGACACACTTAGAGCTGTCTTCACCACCGCCCATCTTTTCTCCATGGACAGGTATATCCTGTTCTCAATGTCTCCGTAGACCTTACCAGTGAATTTTCCTGGAACACAAAACAACTATTCACATTCATCACCTTAGATTGGGAGACAAAAAAGAACAAAAGGAACTCTGCTGTTATGTGGAGTGCAATATTGAGCAAACCTGAATCTGCTCGTGGTACACTCACAAACTTGAAACCCCAGTATCCATTTGCAGTAACAGACCAAGGGTATAGTTTACGAGGCATTCCATTCAATATTACTGTAGCGTGGAATGTCATGCCAAGAGTAGGTCGCTTGTATTCAAGATCACAAACATTTACAGGGTTTGAGTTCCCTGAAGATTACATAGTGCCGCCTACAGAAGAAAAGAAGAGCAGAAGGCCCTCTCAGAAAAAATCCAGTGTCACTGAGACTTAGTCACCTTTCCTCAATTGTGTGTAACAACAGCCACTCTCCAGTGAAATCTGGCCTCCACAAACAGACTTGCTTGAAATTGGTTGACGCAGCCAACCAATTTCCAAAGAAGTTCCATTTGACTTGCCATACAGGACTGTCATGCTTCAAGACTGCTACTTTATCTATTTCTGGGTCATCTACTGGCCCCCTCATACTCCATAATAGCACTTCTGCTCCTGTTGATACTGCAATAAGCTCCATTGGCCGCCCCATTGGGGGTGCCCAAGCCACTGCTAGGACAGAGAGGTGTCCATCGTCGTCCCCTAAATGAGCCAACCTATGCCATCTCATTAATGATTGCTGCAGCATCCATATGTCAGCACCCTCAGTAGCTGTACCGACGACTAATAGTGGAGGAATCCCATCAATATGTGCGTGCCAGTCCACACTTGTGCATGCACCCCCTCTCCTCGTAGTTGCTATTTCAGTGTGTAACTCCCAACAGTTCTTGTTAGAGTCTCCATCTACATTCTCTATTGCAGAATACATTCTTAAAAATCCATCTGCATAGGCAACAGCCACGACAGGACCAAGCTTTGATGGTGCAAAGGCAATGTCCAAAATAGCTAATTGCCCATCTTTAACTTGTGCTGTCTGTATCCAGATTTGGCCATCTTTATCTTCCTTGTAAATGTGTAAATATCCATCAGATGAACCTACAGCTAGGTACATACCATGGTGTGGCATTGACCAAGCTAATTTTGTGCTAGTCTGAACTGCTTGAAGCGTTCCGGTCGGAAGCCAGGTGTTGGTATCGCTCCGTTTGTAAACAATGACGATCCCACCAACGCCCAGTACAGCCATCCTTGTATGTGTAATATTGTACGATACGTCTATTGCCGCAGTATCAAGCTCCGTGCTGACGTTTGTCGTCGTCATGACCGAGACAATCAAAATCGGATCAAATAGCCTCGACTGCAAACTGGGCGCCCTTAGCCTACTCTATGCATTACACTCAGCTTCAATGTGCGAATTTCTATTAGATGTTATGATATATGGGAAACTTATCCCATGGCATATCAATGAAGTTCCTGAATACTGGAGGTGCAGTGAGCAAAGGATCTGTGGGGGGGCCTGGAATCCTTTCTCGTCTGAAAGCCCTCATTCTCAGACTGAAGTACCTGCTGTATCCCCGTCCTGCGCGGATACATAATTGGAGGAAAGTTTCATATCACACTTCACACGGGTATTTGTTCAACAGAAAAGACTAAAATAGTGTGGCTTGAAGTGAAGGGATTAATCCAAGGATAGTCGTTTGGACCCTTGATATTGTTGTAGCATATACAAGCAAGGCATCTTATAATCAATCAATCAAAAAATCTTGACCAACCATGAATTTTGGCATCAGCAGTCCACGAACCCTAGGACGAGCTGCAAATGGGAATCAGCCTGGGATTGAAACCTCTCATTCTCTTAATCGTGCCGGCGGTTTTTCTTTTGAAGTTAATCAAGCGTTGCTCAAGGAAGATGATGACTTACTGCGTCATACTTTCATTGAGGTCTTCCGCCACCACCACCCCCAGCTGGCCAACAAGGTCGATGTCATTTTTGCCCTTGCTCAAGCTTGGAGTATGTCTGAATCTGATGCAGACTTTGAGATGTTAGAGCAACGCTTATCAGCGTTAAGGCCGGATGAGCGCATCTTAGTCGCGAGTGCATTCTCACAGCTTTTGAGCTTGCACAATCTCACTGAAGAAATTGTGACTGCTCGTGTTGAGACAGCTCAACGTTTGGGCGATGTGGAGTTCAGCACGCGCTCCACCAACAAGAGTTTCCAGTACCTTATCAACCAGAAAAAGGTGGCACCCGAGGAAATTCATGCTGCCCTGTGCGGCCAAACTGTGGATTTGGTTTTCACTGCTCATCCAACCCAAGCTCTGCGTCACAGTCTTCTGAAGAAGTATGGCGCTATTCGTAATGAGGTTGGAAAGCTGCATCATGTCCGTATGAGTCAATACGAGCAACAGGAAACTTTGGACGAAATTCGGTCCCAAGTTCAGGCGGCTTGGAGGACAGATGAGATCCGGCGTCGTAAGCCAACGCCCCAAGATGAAGCTCGCCAAGGCCTCACCTATTTCCATGAAACCATCTACCAAGGGTTACCTATATTTTTAAGACGTATCGACACCGCACTCAAGGCAATCAAGCAGCCCCCGATTCCACTTGATCACAGCCTGTTCAGCTTTGGAGCTTGGATGGGGGGCGACAGGGATGGCAATCCTTTTGTGACCCCAGACACAACGAGAGATGTTGTCATCGGTGCTCGCCTGTCTGCCATTAATCTCTTGGGTGAGCAGATTGAGCGCCTGATGTTTGATGTTTCTGTTTGGAGAGCATCCCCTGCTTTGATTGAGCATGCCCGAGCTGTGCAGAATCGCAGTCGTGGTGACGGAACAATGTTGGACACTAAGAAGAATACGGTCGATGTGGTGTTTGTCTCCTTGCACGAGCCCTACAGGATCATTCTTTCTGAAGTGAGGGAGCGGTTAAATCAGACCAGAGATGTGCTGATGCATTGCTTGGGCCATCCAGCCATATCCGTAAGGGAGGCATTAGAGCAAGATCCAGTTGCATTTTCTGATGATGGAGAGGAGGTGATGGGTACGTTGAAGGAATGCTATGAGTCCCTGATGGCCACGGGTGATAAGCACATTGCTGAAAGTAAGCTGTTGGATGTGATACGCCAAGCAAAGACCTTTGGTCTTTTCCTCTGTAGACTAGATATCCGTCAAGAGTCTTCGAAACACTGTGAGGCCTTGGATGCTATCACCTCTTACTTAGGTTTGGGATCCTATAAAGAATGGGACGAGGAGAAGAGGATGGACTTTTTGGTCAAAGAATTGGTCAGTAAACGACCATTGCTGCCTCCAACACTGCCAATGTCTGCTGAAGTGGAGGATGTTATTGACACATTCAAGATGTTGGCCTCTCTGCCCCCTGGGAGCTTGGGTGCCTACATCATCTCCATGGCCCACACAGCATCTGATGTGTTGGCGGTGGAGTTATTGCAGAAGGAATGTTGCGTTACTCCGACTCTTCGAGTAGTTCCACTGTTTGAAACTCTGGATGATCTGGAGTATGCTGAGACTGCTATGAGGGAGCTCTTCTCTTGTCCTTGGTACAGTGCACACATCGATGGGAAACAAGAATGCATGATTGGCTATTCAGATTCTGGGAAGGATGCAGGCCGAGTGGCAGCTGCTTGGGGCTTGTATGAAGTGCAGGAAAAACTGGTGGCGGTCGCTAACGAATTCAATATTCACATAACTTTATTCCATGGTCGAGGGGGTACTGTTGGCAGAGGTGGTGCTCCAGCCCACCTGGCTGTGCTCAGTCAGCCGCCGGGAACGATCAATGGCACCATCCGAGTCACTGTCCAAGGAGAAGTGGTGGAACAACAGTTTGGAGAAAAGGAAATTGCCTTTAGGACCATGGATTTATATACTTCTGCCGTGTTGGAGGCCTCTCTGGCGACCATGGACCATCCAAAACCTGAGTATCGGCAAGTAATGGCTGATATGAGCAAGATTTCCTGTGCTGCCTACCGAGCTGTGGTCAGAGAAGATCCCAACTTCTTAGAGTTCTTTCAAACTGTGACCCCTGTCAGTGAACTAGGAAGAATGAATATAGGATCTCGTCCTGCAAAGCGCAAGGCTCATAATTCTATTGATACATTGAGAGCCATTCCCTGGATTTTTGCATGGACGCAGATCAGGTTTCATCTGCCTGTGTGGCTTGGCGTGGGAGAGGCTCTCCAGGCCATGATTGATGCGGGAAAGTTGGAGCTTTTACAAGAAATGTACCAAGGCTGGATGTTCTTTAGAGTGTTGTTAGACATGCTTGAAATGGTTTTTGCCAAGGCAGATCACAGGGTGGTGAAGATGTATGAAAAACACTTGGTCAAGCCAGATTTGCAGGGGCTGGGTGAGAATTTGTTGGGCAGGTTGAATAAGTCTGAAGAACTCATGCTCAAGGTTATGAAACACAGCGGGCTATTGAGCAGCAGTTCTACAGCATTACTGCAGCAAAAATTGCAATTAAGAGCCCCTTATGTAGCTCCATTGAATATTCTCCAAGTCTACTGCTTGAAGGCACTGAGAGAGATTGAATCTGGAAAGAGTCCTGAGGAGTGTATGGCCAATGTAGA
Organism: Axilococcus clingmanii; assembly: GCA_019693495.1. Lineage (NCBI taxonomy): Eukaryota > Viridiplantae > Chlorophyta > Chlorophyceae > Chlamydomonadales > Chlorococcaceae > Axilococcus > Axilococcus clingmanii. Next base: position 46,510 of record JAAMXV010000636.1, read on the forward strand.
CTTGGATGCGGATGCTTTGGCAATTATGAGCAGAGGAGATGCAAAACATCCATTTGAGGCGGCACTGGAGGATACTTTGATCATTACTATGAAGGGCATTGCTGCTGGTATGCAGAACACTGGGTAGATTTGTATGTAGCAAGGAGGGGTGGGTGTATATGTACTACTATACCTGGACAGACAGTTTGAGAGGGGGGTGGGAAGACGTTTGGTCGTAATGCTTTCAAAATAATTGTTTTTTGATACTTAGCCGTCTAACGCATTTTAATCATTCTATAGGAAATGCCCGTTTCTGCCGGATGGCAAAGATAATCGTTTTTGCTGACACTGACATCTCTGAATAATCGCGGTCTCTTCGAAATCGTATCTCAGCCTCCCATAAACGAAAGAGGGTTGATTTCGAAGTAGGATGAATCACAACTTCTACAGCCAAGCGTACGAGTTCGATGAATCTCTGTCCATGTCCATTTTCCTCATTTGGCCAAACACTGTGCAAACGCTCTCCCTATACTGCAGGAAAAATGATCCAGCAGTGCTTGAAAAAAGGGGGCAAAGGGTTGAGAAGCTGGAAACTTCCTTGAAATCTTTGTTTGAAAACAACCACAGACGTATTCCGGATTGGGATGTACAGCGCATTGAAGCTTTGGACGCAATGGCCCTTGCACATGGAAAGCGGTGCATTATGTGGGATGATCAAGGGGCGGGATTTTACCTTCTGATAAATTGGGACTGGCTGCAGAATAAGCCTGCCGTTGCCTCCACTTCAGATACGTTAACTGGACCAGGGTGGTGGGAGAATGTGCGGCGCCTCTTGCAACCCCCCCTTATAGACCCAGACATTCCACAGGATGCCCTGGCCGCTTGGATAGACAACAACACCATGAGGGTTCATGCCCGCTTACTGGATAATATCGACAAAATAAGGCCTGGCACAGGCAAAGAAAAATATACATTACATATTATGTGATTGAAATTCAAAATCAAAGCGAGCAAGAAAGAATCTCAAATCTAAGTCGCTTCTTGCTGGAAGCATGGCTAGGAATGTCCTTAGATGCCTGTCGAATGCCGAATGCACTCTCCAAATGCCTGATTTCACCTCTTTTAGCATGTCTAACGAGATTCCTGTAGGAGAATTGTACACAGCATCACTCCAAGAGCCTTCCACCTCGCTCCTGGCAGCTGCCTCCAAATACAATTGCTGTTCTGTCAATGCACCGACCAAGGCATCACTGAGTCGACGAATAGGCCCAGCAACATCCAATGCTGCCCTCAAAGTTGCTCTCAAACCACCATGAACATCCCCTCCAGAGGATTCAGTGCCATCTAGAAACAGTCTCCAAGTGATTGATGACAGAAACTCGTCGTGCAACGTACACACTGCATCCAAATCCTTTGCGCATGGGAGTCCCGCTTGAAACCGTGCCCACGCAGGTTCGATGACCTCAAACACAGCATAATTTTCAAAGTTGGTGGCAATTTGAGCCATCTCTGATCTTCGTGCATGTGCAAACCTCAGCACAGCAGGCACACTCTCCAGCCCAGACACTTCAATACCATGCGTTTTCACCATCACTCCCAATGTTGCTATTGCGCGCTGGGCGGTGCACAACCGGCCCCATGCATGTGCCAGCACATGACTTGTTCTTTGGGCGGCCAATAACAGTCTTGAGATCCGACCATAGGTGGCCATTGCATTCTGATTCAGTACAGCGCTTATTGGACCGTTCACTCTGTATTTTAAAGAGAAGACATCCCACCCAGAGTCACCTTCCAACCCTCTAGCCAGAGAGACGTCAATCCTCCCCAGAATGCTGTCCCCATCGGCTGCTGCTCCTCCAGATGACCGTAAAGCTGCATCCAAATGACCTTGTAATGCGTACGAGCTCAATTCACGAGCAGGCTTTTCTAGTTCTGCACCGGCAGCATCAAGCAGGCCTACCAAGAAGTCACCCTGACCCAGCAAGACATATCGTCGCATAGCATCCAAGTGTCTGGGTAGCTCCTCCTTTTTCATTACGATATCTAACAGGCGCCCACCCACAGCCTCAGCAATTTGATCCACAGAACTCTCTAGGGATTGGATTTGATGGGCTCCTTCAACTTCAAAGGCTGAAAAGGGGGCCAAAGTTGCAGTCCATTCCAGATCTCCACAACACTCTCTGAGATAATTGATGCTGCGTCCTGCAGTCAGGATTTTTTTTGCAAGCTCTTCGCGTATGAATGAAACTTGCCCTTGGGGATCCAAGGCAAACCCAGCTTGCCATAGCGCTCCAGGATGAGCATTTGTCAGAGGCTGTCTAGAAATCAAGAAATCACCAGGCGCAACGCCATCCTCCAAGGCCCCGTCAAGAACCCACGCGCTGATGCGTTTCAGAAATGGAGAGAACGCTTCATTGAGTAGAGGGCCGATGGCTTTACGAACGATTGGATCTCCATGTTTTGAGAAAGCATGGAGCGCATTCAATGCTGGAGCTGCACGTAGAGGCATGACAGATTCCAGGCAAATGGCTAGCGTGCGCAAACGCTGTATGGGTTCTGCCAGCCATACCTTGAGACGTCGCAGTGTAAGCGGTCCAGCTTCGGGAGGGCCTCCCTGTCGCGGTTGGGCTTGGGCCTCTAATATCGCAATGAGACGGTAATATTCACTTGTCTCCCTTTGAACTGCAGAAGTTAAGGCTTCATGAACTACGCTTTGAAGGCCATTGATCTGGTCTGATAGTTCCTTGATCTTTCTTAGCAACCACCCGAGTTCTGTCAACTTTCTGATCAACTGCTGCTGACTGAGAGGTATTTCACTACCGGGGGCACAGGCAAAGGAACCGTTATCCCCTGTTCCTTGGTAATAAATTTGACGTCCATTTATTCCAGAGCAACAGTGTAATACTTCCTTGACTAGGAAATTCTCTGGTATAGATGTTGCAGCCATTATCTTTATATATAAAAAACTGATTTCGAGCAGCTAATAGCCAGACTCTACTCTTTACAGTTGGTCCCTTCCATTTGAACAGGAGCAGGTTCATTTTTCATAGCGGCTCCAGAGCGCAGATACTATTATGGCTCTCATTCCAAAGAATGTTGAGATTATAACATGTAAATTTGATTATTTTTGATGTGAATTTATGTTCCTTGGACATGATACAACATCCTTGTCGATAGATTGTGTTATGATGCATCGACGGAATTGTATGATTTTACGAACAGTATGTATCTACTCTCGATAAAATATATATGAATGCGTGGCACAGTATGAATTAGAAGGGAGAGGTAGGTTGAGGTGTCCATCACTAGAAAAGACAGCCCAGGATGACGACTTATCCGCGCTTCTGAACTGCATTGAAGATACTCCATACATTTGGTTGAATTTCTTCGTCTGAGGCTCTTGAGTATAGTGACGCTTCTTCACCTTAAATCGATTACAAAACTCTTATATCTCAAACACACCATCCTTTGTTATGCAGTTGTAGAGCTCATTGTTTGTTCTTCATGCTGAGACGGCGCTTACCTACCTGCTGCTTGCTGCTTTCTCTCTGATTGTGTTGCTCTTGTACATGTAAGACATACGTTATTATGGCCAGTGCAATGCATGCACTCAAGGCTATCATGAATGGTGTGATTATAAAGTCAAGCGTACTGAAATTCACTTCTTGTGGAAGATTTAATGCAACCATTTGATTGTCACGATTCTGCACTCTGGCCGTGTGGCCAAGAGCAGGGGCACCTTCAGTATCGATAGGAAGGTTGGGGAGTATTAGCTGCATAGCTGCTGCAAAATCCTTGTTGTCCCATAGCATATCATATGTCTGATGCACATGTTTCCATGCATCTACAGCATCTTGGATTGTAGGAATGTACAAGGGAATCTGAGCGTATGCTTGTTGTGTCGAGGTCATAGTGATAGGCACCATGATTGAGTATGCGACAGCAGCCATCACTAAAACAATGTTTGTAAATACTGTCATAGATGTATATTGCGACCTACTTTTCTGTTTTGGCTGTGCCATGGTAGATATGCCACCCATCAATTCCCAATTTGTTTTCATCGTACTATTTGTGATTGTTTGATTCTTCATCTGTTCTGAGATGTCATCACTCCCAGGCACGTTGTGAGACTGAGGAAAGAGCTTGGCTCCCTTATGTTTCAACTTTCCTGGTGTCTTATCAGTTGCGTCTGAGACGTTATGGCTGAGTTTGGAAATTGCCGTATCTTCATCTTCTACAAGTTTAGCAACAATGGACCAACTGGCTGCCATTTCACTCTCAGAAACGGGTGTGAAAGGAGTGTTTTTTATAACAAGGTTGTTTTTCGGTGTGCCATTGAAAGTACTCCTACATTTTGATATGTTAGCTTCGCATACTATATTGTTGAGTATGGTAGAGAGAATACAGGCTTACATTTTTTTTTGAAATCGGTGGAGAGTCACGAAAGCTAAAACAGCTCTATTTAGCGATACGATTTGCTGTATATCAAGCAGGCTATAGTAAAGATACGGGTTTCAAAAGTTTTGGGATTGTGGTCGCGGGAAAAATAACATGATTTTCTGCTCTTTCACTAATGTCGGGGAAGTTAACAGCAATACCACTTCGCATTGAAGTGGCCTCGCAATAGTTAGTTGTTCAAAATATCAAACATCACATCTCTAACTTAAATTTTGGTTATGGGAATACCAATTGCGCCCCCTCAAACGAACACGCCTCCCTTTCGTGTTTATCATGAAGTGCTGGATAGTGATGTAATCCACCGTCTCGAAGTAGATGGGCCAGTTTTGTCAGATTGTCCAAATTATTGGGTTCCCAAGGACTATCTGTTTGCTCCTAGAACTTGTTTCGAGCAGGTTGTAGCTGCGTTGTCCCCAGTCGTAGCTCCTGCGTCAGGAGACTGGCAAGGTGCTGAGGTTTGGTGCCAGGTATATGAGCATGGACGAGGTCTTGGATTTCATTTCGATAAAGACGAGGAAATTATGAAAGAAGAACAGAGGACTGAGACACCACTGTTTTCGTCTGTTTTATTCTTGACAGGGGACCAGCATTTCCCTAGACAAAACCCTCTCGTTTTAACCAACCAAACACCGGAAGACCAAGATATAGATCCAACACACAGCGTGCTCATATTTCCCAGAAAGAATATGTACTGCGTATTCTCTGGAGACTTAGCGCATGGAGTATTGGACTCTGAAATGCAACCCAATGAAGCCATCCGCATGACACTGCTGATCAACTGGTGGCACACAAAGCCTAGGGGCATCCATCAAATTACCACAGAGCAAATAGAGAGATTAGAGCTTTCGAAGCCTTTAGGTCAGCACCTTACTTTTAATGATACTACTGCTGCACCTGTTGCAAATATAACAGTTAGTAAAGAAAGATTGGAGGATGGACTCGTGCTGATAGATGACATCCTGAAAGCTGAACATGTCGGTATTACAGGTGAAGGGGCTATGGATGTATTAAGCATATATCATCCAGATGGATTGCAGTTAGCTCCTGTATTCGGAGATATAATCTGTGAGGCAGCAATAATAGATCCAGCTGTCTTAGTATAATTGCTAG
>JAAMXV010000637.1:2179-30134 GCA_019693495.1 Axilococcus clingmanii
GTTTCAGAAGCAGAGGTATTGAGGAATGGCACCCAAAAGAGATACATTAAGAGATTTTGAATCCTGAAAAGGGAAGAAAGTATTTGATACTGTATAAACACAGAGCAGTATCCCGCAGTAGCCACAAGGCTCAGGATATGGCCTCGTCCCCGTGGACACTATATTTTTTTTATCTGCTACGATTGCCCTACAAGGGTGCAATGTATTACGTAGCTGACAGGAGGTTCTGCCCTCTCATCCCAGTGCATGAAAGAGTAAGTCCAATGCCAGGGATGAATATGCAGTCGTCATGGCACAGCAGGGCAAGGATTGTAAAGATTCCTGTAACAGTTGGGGCGGGCAGTGCTATGCTCCAAATTTGGTTTCTAAATAGGTGTGAGGAGCTGAGGAAGCATTTTTAGTTCGCGAGGGGATGTGGAGTGGAAATGAATGATGAAGCGCCACTGTATGTGGTGGATGAGAAAAGTCCTGGGTATACGATGTGTCTGGTGAACCACAAAACCCCTCGGTGCTCAGCCCGCAGGTTTGGATCCAGTTCAGCAGCTGTCAGAAGACTGTGTGCATGTATTCCCATTGCAACGCCAGGAAAGACCAAGGCTGCTATTGAAATGTCTGAAAAATGGGACAGAATGGTGGCAAAATTGAGACCTCAGCACGTCCAAAGGTAGTACTGGGTAATTAGTGCTAGTAAGTAGTATTACACAGTCAAAAGGATAGAATTGCCATCAACTCAGCCAATCACGTTCATTGGCACCACCACCCTGTCGCACTGGTACTTCTTTTGCTGTTTTCACCGATTTATACGCAGCTCTACCTACAGCACTTTTCTCAAAATTTGCTTGCCTTGCAGCAGCCTGCAATGAGTAATGGGGGTCAGGTGGTTCAGAGATCCACAGAACTTTGGGTCCTCCCTTTGTATGCAATAGTAACGGTCGGTGACCGATAAAACTCACCGCCTCTGCAGCGGCTGCACGTGCAGCTGTATCGCTTTCTGTCTGTGGTATCCTTGATCTAACAGCTTGGTTGTAAACTTTTGCATCAGGACCTGCTTCCTTACCGCAGCAAGCACCCATTATGACGAAAGATCAGAAAAATCAAGTAGTTACAATTGTAGTATTAAATGTATTATTTTCAAAACCTGCTTCCGAGTATGCGTATTACGTATGCAAAAATGTAGTTTGGAAAAATTCCACGTTCTTTTTTATGTATTTTGGTACCTGGCTTGCTCTTCACACACTTCTCTGTGTCTCTCTGTGACTGTCGTTTTATAAGCGCCATGAAATAGAGTATCGATGTTCATCTTATGCGGCAGGAGCACCACTCAAAGGGGGCAATCGGGATTGATCAAAGAGTATCCCCCCACGCCAGCTACAATTGCATATGCAGTTGACTGGCATGCACTTCATCACCAAGCGAGACGGCTGAAAGCCAGTTGTCCTGGTGCATGCAGGGCAACTGTTCTGCTGCCCCACTTTGCATGAATCAGATAAGAACGCTTGATGCACCACACTTTCATCCCACAATGAGAGCAGACTTTCCTTTGTACGCCAAGGAGGCAGGGCCAGTTCCTTTTCTGAGAAGCATCGGGCCACTTCCTTGGCCAGCAGGCCAATAACTTCATGGAGATGGGACAATGGGATGACCATCACCTCAGGAAGGTTCTCCAAGACTGCTGCATATCTAGGAGTAGGGTTTGGTACCCAGAAAAAACCGCGGAAAGAAGTCTCAACAATCCAATATGTTTTGGGGTGTCCTGATGCAGGAGGCTTCAAGGCAGCAATGAATGTGTTCTTGCGCTTGTACAGACTTCCACCAACGGTAGAAGTCACTCTCGCTAACAAGCCGGATTGGGCCACAAATGAAGCCAGTTCATAAATGTCATTTTGGGAGGAACGAGTTGTAGCTTTGGCGACGAGAGTTGAGACCTACAATTGTTTTTTTGGCAATACAACAGACGGGTCAGTCAAAGTTGTGGTAGACAGCACTTGGAGAATGATGAAGGTACCTCTAAGAATGGTTCTAAGATGCGCATGATCGTACTATTTATCCCATTGGCATCCGGACTCTTAGCGACTTGGAAACATGCAAAGTCGTCGTCGAAGGCGAATACTTCGGTGTCATCACTACCACCAATAGAGTCGTCTTCGGACAACAATGGAACTATATGCGTCCTCATGATTTATTCAATTTAAATATTTGGGATGAATCGTACGTCAAGGGATACAAGAATCACGTTTACCACAACGAGGCGTTTCTAAAGAGCGTGCAGTACACAAGTGCGCACAAGTTTCCTATACCAGGACCAAACACTGGTCAGATTTCTTCAACATCGATATCAACCTGCTCCTGTCTTATAGCATTTTCCGGGGGTACTCTTTTCTTCTTTTTCGGTTCGTTCCCAGCATTCTCGTAAACGAGCGTAGCTGCAGCTTCGGTGTTCGCGTCACATCCGCTCGTGTGACTTTTGCCGAGTCTCACTCGTGCAAGAGCGAGGCGTAACAAGAGACGCCACCCTGCTTCTGCCTCTGCCTCCTGTTTCCTCCTCTCCCTTTCTTCTTTCTCTCTTTGTTCTCTTAAATATGTCTCGAGTACCAAAGCTTGTACCTCCTCACACACCACCACTCCATCTAGAACAGGAACACTCCTGCCTCTTCTTATGTCGAAGCCAGTCAACGCTGGAGCATAGTCCACTTTCAGATTCCTACAGGTGGCAGCTATATTTTGGTACGACAGATGTACAGTACCTGGAGGCAATGCATGTGCAAATGGAGGTACCTCCACATTCCCCCTTTCATTCTTAGGTACCTTGCCATTGACGGCCGATGGGAGGACAAGCTCATCAGTCTGCCACTGCCCATAGAGGCAAACCTCTCTTGTTTCCCCTACCTCTTCTTCTTCCCCTTCCTCTTCTTCTTCTTTTGCAAAGTCACCATCAATACCTTTGTGTAAATCCGATGAAGACTTTGCTGCGCCTCTTTTTTTGACCATTTTAGCAGGGAAGGCCAATTCACCGGGCATGACTTCTCTGCCCAGCCGTCTCCATCTGTCGTTTGTGTGGAGCTCTACAATATCCTCTCTCAGGTAGTAGGCTTCACCCCTGTGCAACCCACATGTGCTAGAGTCTGGCTTCAATGATTGATACTTGGTTATATGCCTTTGAAGTACATATCTAGGGTGGCACTTAAAACCTTCAATCGTCGTTGGCAACCCTCGCCTTTCACGCTGAGCACGCTGCTTCAATTCTGCGTCTTCGCGCGCCCACGCAATTGGATTCGCCTTCTTCATGACCGGTCTGAATTGCTTTAATGTTCCCTCCCACCACTGACTATCTCGAAGTTTCTGAGCACTGAGAAAGCTGGTTGTGTATCTCTGTGTGACATCCTTCAGAGCCCCTCCCTCCGAGCATGCAATGACATACGTCAAAGGCTGCCCACATGGCAGCAGTATTCCTTCTACCTTCTCCGGGCTATCAACCCAACCTGTCAGAGGGTCGACGTGCATCCACTTGCCTGTATCTTCGGAGCCAGTGTATACCTCAAGCCAAAATGTACCCACACCTGTCGTGCTTCCCCATGCAGCTCCTCTAACTTGGCGGGTCTTTGGAGCTCTGCTCATAATGGGGGTTGTCATTTTCTTCTCCACACCTGCTGGCTTCTCTTCCTCTTTATGCAAGTCTCCTACTTCAAAATCTGTTGCTGCTATGGCAAGTGCCAGCTGCTGTTCAAACTCTTCATCCCCCTTTCGTCTTCTTTTTCTGTCTGTCAGTTGATCAATGTCTGCCAAGGCGAGACCAGTACCAGCACTCGTAGCCTCACAGTTCTCTGCAGGTGAGTCAGTCTGCGTCCCTGTAGTGAGTGTCTTCTTTGAAAAGCGTTGTACTCTACTTTCCTTCTTATCAGTGCCTTCATGACTGTCATCTAAATCAATGATTCGGGGCCCCGTGCTACGTTTGGAGTACCGCCGCATAGCCTCCTCCTCCTGCCGAGCCGCATCTGCAGGGCGCAAAGAGCTAGGGTGCAGTGCTCTCAAAGACCTGGCGTCCATACCAAGGGCCCGCAATAATGCGGTTAAAAGTGTAACCAGTTCCTCTGCACCTCCGCATTTCATTTCCGTCGCCTTGACCAATTGACTGATGATCCCCTCTACCCCATTCGTCAGCAAAAGGGCAGCTGACACTTCATCATCATCTTTAATTGTTGCAGCCATGGCTGTCTCCTGCTGGTCCTGTGCGGTCAATTTGAAGTGCGATCTGAACCAGCGCAAAACCTTTTCAATTTTTCCCTTGGAACAGTCGCCTAGTCCAGTGCAGTGAGCCTCCTGGCTCACATCCTCTGGCACGATGGACAGAAGGACTGCCTGAAGCAGAGAACTGTCAGCTGCCGAATCATAGAGCAGTGCGCGGGCTACGAGGCAAAGAAGGTGACTCCTATGTATTATTTGGCATCTTTCTCTGTCCTTTTTTGAGTAGGAAATGCGAGGAGCTTTCCTTGAGCTCCCCGCAGCATCTAACGAAATGGTCACATTTGTGTGGGCCGTGTCAACAGGTGTGCCGAGTTCATCACTCTCCCAATGAATGCTCTCATCTTCTTGTGCATTGCCATTATCCTTTATGAGAGTAAATACAGCTTCAACATGCTCATCTTCATTAAATTCAACAGTCTCCTGCTCCCCCTTTGATACTACTCCCCTTTCCTCCTCAGTGGGGTCGACTGCAGGAGCTCCGCACACAGTCCCAAAGTAGTTCTCAGAGGAAGTAAGGGTCGCCTTGCGTCGCTTATGCAATATACACTCCACACCCCTTTTGCTAACATCCGCTAAGGTGTCACCTTCAGAAGAGTAGTCGTGTCATAGTGAAGCCTATATCGAAAGATTCTTGGATTGCACAATACAATGAGATCCCTCACCATGTTTTCTTCTCGGACCCATATCTTACAAACATTAAATATTCGTTCTAATCAGACTCATCCCCAGCTTGATATGAGCTTGCCATTTGCACCATTCGCTCTACAATCTCCTCTCGTTCATCTTTTCCATAGCCCCATGAATCACACAAGGCCTGTCCAGCCACAGAACCTGCGGCCGATTGGAATTTCGCTTGCTGCATCAGCAAGACGGATCTAAACTCCTCTGCTGCAATGAGACGTGTCAAAACAGGGACAGAATGCACAGCAGTTGATTCGGAAGTATTGTCAGAAAGAACATCTCCATGCTTTCCAACGGTCGACGAGAATAATTTTGGAAACGGGAGTGGAATGGGTAAAGCTTGGCCTGTCAACGCCGTGTGCTGCACACATCTGTACCTTCCTTCCGCAATCAAGGCCTCGTGCAACGCAGGTAGAGCAACCGAGCATATGTCTTTGATAGAGATGCCATCCTTGCTTCTTGGACCCCTCAAGACAATTACCTCCGCCCTTCTTCGGCTGGTCTCCAGGATGCCTGCTGTCAAGGACATTAGGTGGGAATTCGTAAAGGGTTGAGCAGCAGTAAAATAATCTATAGGGGTGCAAGGCATTGACATCTGGAGGGCTGCTAAAGGAGAATTGGAGGTCTCCTGAGTGAGTACTTGAATCATCTCCGAAACAGCCATCCTTCCGACCACACTGTGGCTGTTGGTTGATAACTTGCATGGCAGAGATGCAGTGTCAATTGCAGCTGCCAGTAAAGCAGTTGTTTGGAACATATTGTTCTGACTCCATCTCAATTTGCTTGAAAGGGGTGATTGAGGGGGCACGGTCAATGGCACATAAAGATCGCAGCACTCGGTCAGCAGCGCACTGCTCAATGCCTCTGAGATTCGTCTTTTTCTAATGCTTTGATCCCCTGCTGTACCTCTCTGCTCCTGAACTTTCATAGTGTATAAAACTACAGGTCTTTGAAAAGTGTCTTGTATTTCCTGGATAGAATGCGAAGCTATCTTTCCAAAGCCTGAGCAATCATCCACCCAACACTGAAACGCTTGAAGGGAATCGCTTTCTTCCGCAAAATAGCGCACGGCTTCCAGATAATATTCGTGGTCAATTGGGTTAAAGCTTTCAGTGAGTGAACCAAAACCATCTATATTCATTCCGTGCCAAGTGTTGGGCAAGAATATGGGTGTCCGGTGGTGCAAGGGTGCCTTGAGGTAATCAGTGAAGTATCGCACCGTTCCAGGGTCATGCAGCTTTGAAGCAGCAGATTCTATTGCAGTAGCAGCATACCCTTCTTCAGATGCACCCTCCTCAACCTCAGATTCCAAGTGATGTATGAAATCCGTCTTGGCTATGGGCTCCGCTTTGTGTAAGTCCGGTATCCCCTCCCATGTCTGCAGAGCGCTTGGCTGTCCTGAATCTTCCTCAGCGCCGTATGCCCAGCCTTTAGATGCGATGGATCCATACGATCCATTGAGATCATAGAGCACAAAGCGTGGGGTATAGGTTGAGTATCCATGTCGATTTATGCCCTCCCTGTAGAGAGAAGATAGGTCAAGGTCTCCTGAGAATGGAGTCCCTGCTTGCTGGAGACCCAGCACCTCGTCCTGCAAACGTCCCAGTCAGGAGGGAATGGTGAACCCAATAAAAAATTACCTTTTCCAAATGACGTTAATGCATGTGTACCTGTATATTCCAATAATGCGCCCCAGTGTAGTTGGCCAACGGGCCAAAGGACAATGTAATGAGAGCCATCACGGTGGTTCTGAAAAAAATACAAATCTAAGATTTTGACTTCATGACGATCATAGAATTCTGGTTTTTTCTCTTTTGCCAAAAGAAAGAGATTGGTATATCGATGTCAAACGTAGCAAGGAAAATGGGAGCCCAGCAGGCTAGGCACACTCATGAGCTGCTCTCATGGAGGGTTTGAACTGTCTATGCTCCAAGGGTCTTTCACATATGAAACCTATGTAAGGCGGTATACGACTTTGGAGCTATAAACGTTGAAATCATAGCTCTTATCACGTATAAGCAATATTTTCTTCTCACTTCTGCCAGTCTGACGAAGTTTGGCGCTTATCCCGTTACTCGCATTCGGTAGCCCAAAGACTGGAGATGCCAATGGTCGTTCTATAAGAGTACACTATTCTTAATATTTTGATTTTTTGGAACCTCATATAAGGTCATAAATCATGATATTGTTGTTGCTATTGGCTCAGCTACTCACAATAGCCGGGGCATCAGATGGCTTAGAGTGTCCCGACTGGACGACCACCCTGACAATTCCTCCAGGTTTGTTTGTAGCTCTTCCAACCAATCTACAGTCGCTAGTTGATTAAATTACTCACTCACTCAATCTTATTACACATATCTTTTCACAGGGTGCCCATGCAATCCTTTACCATACCAAGCAATTGGAGTATGTGGCGCTGGCTATGTGTGCGCTCAGCCATGGTCCACCTATCTGACATCCCCAGAATGGCGCACGATACTTGATGGTACCAATTCTGAGCATGGAATAGAAGGTTCTTTCTGTCAACCATGCTCTTATGGTCAATTCTGTCCCAGAGGATCCGTTCTACCTTCCCCAAGTTCCCCAGACATTCAGTTAGCATTGTCGGCACTCGAATGTCCTCCAGGGAAATACTGCCCCAAGCCGAGTTTGCTTTACCCTTGCCCCGCGGGTAATTTCTGTGCTCAGGGGAGCGTGAAACCCATCAGTTGTGATCTCAAATTGTTAGTGGAAGAATACCCAATGATGATAATACCATCGAGGCCAACGACGGCCTATGAGTCTGTGTATTTGAAGGGCACCGCCTCCGCTGGAAATTTTTGTCCATCCAATACATCTACACCAGCACAGACTTGCCAAGGGGGGACATACTGTCCTGCACCTGGCGTGGCTGAAGAGTGTCCAGCAGGGTATTACTGTAAGCCAGGGAGCATCGAGCCGGCTCGCTGTCCTCCATTGGCAGCATGCCCAGCAGGGTCCAGTCAGGCCAGTCTGTCTTGGGCAGGGTTCATCATGCTGGCAGCCACTCTCGTGGCAATAATGCTAGCATATCTTGCTGTGACTGCCACCATTCGCATCAACCAGAGGAGACTACTGCGAACTCAGGAAGCTCGCGAACGGTTGTGGAAGCTGTTGACTCCGCTGTTTGCTCCACGAGGATCTTCTCGCACCCAAGGTTTCAGGGCATTTAAAGCCATCAGGCCCAAGCTCAACATTGAATTTGAAGATTTAGGTCTGACATTGTATGATGGCACCCCCATATTATGCAGTGTCAGTGGCAAATTTCCCCACTCTAGAGTGACAGCCGTTATGGGTCCCAGCGGAGCTGGCAAATCGACCCTGTTGAATGTTTTACTCGGCCAAGCTGGCTCTATAGGTCGAATGACTGGCCTAATTAAAGTCAATGGTAGAGAAATGAAGATGTCTGAGCTGAGAACGATCACAGGCTTTGTTCCTCAGGAGGATATAGTGCATGAAGATTTGACGGTCAGAGAAAACCTGGTCTACTCTGCACGCTTACGTCTGAGTGCTGGCAAACCATTAAAAGAGCAGATGGCTCTCGTTGACGACGTCATCAATATTCTCCAGTTGCGCCATGTTCAACACAATGTCGTTGGGTCGGTAGAGCGCAGAGGCATCTCTGGTGGGCAGAGGAAGAGAGTGAATTTAGGGTGGGAACTGGCTGCCAAACCCAGTTTGCTACTGGCCGATGAACCTACCAGTGGTCTGGATGCAACTGCCGCAGCCGATGTTTTGCTTGGCTTGAGTAGAATCGCAGATTTGGGCTTGAATGTGGTGACCGTTATCCATCAACCCAGGTACTCCATATTCACACTCTTTGATGATGTGATGCTGTTGGCTAAGGGCGGTAGGCTGGCGTATTTAGGCCCTTCTCGCTTGGCCTTGGACTACTTTAGCAGCCTTGGATTCGATTTACCACCAAACGAAAATCCAGCAGATTTCTGCTTGGATGTTCTGAGTGGTGGTGTGCCTCGAGAGGATCACAGCGCCCCTCAGCCCGAAGAGCTGACGGAGATGTGGACCTCCCAAGGTGTCAGTTGGGTGCTCACACAGTCGACAATATTCTCCCAAGGTATCACGACGGCTGTCATTCCAGAGCATCGGATCGATCCAGAGCAGCTAAGATTACTGGAAAGTGCATTTGAAGCTTGTGACGAAGATGGTGAGGGAACTATAGACAGCTCCCAGATGAAGAACCTCCTCCTGAGTTTGGGAGTAGAACCTACTGATTTGGACGTTGAGATGATCATGGCCGACCTTGCAGATGGCAGCAGTGATGGTCTCATCAGCAAGGAAACGCTGTTGCAGTATGTGAAGTACGGAGGGAGACCACCGACGAAAGAGCCGGGATTGGCAACACGCAAAAGGCACAAGGACTCTTTATATAGGGTATATTCTATAGAAGCCGGTGTCTTAAGCTCTGAGTTGGCCAATATTGCAACAGAGGTGATGAATAGCAGCGCATTGATGCCCAGTGGCAGTGGCAATTTTTCATCGTCGTCATCGATCACTGTGCCAAGGAGGAGGTCGGCCGTAGGTCGGAAAGTGTCCTTTGCAGTTGTAGCCGATGCGTCCACATCCTCAGCTTTCAATGCCAGAATAACAGAAGGAGATGAGATGGGGGACGGTAATGAAGAGAAATGTGTTCCATCATCTCCAAGAAAGGCCTCCCAATCAAGTATAGTGTCAAGAGGCAGCATGGAATCGAGCCTGAGCAGATGTGCTGCTGCCCCTAAGAATAGTGATAAGAGGTGGTGGATGGGTATGCTGAGCTGCTGTGGTGTCTGCACCTCAAAGGACAGCACTCTTCGAGTGACCCCTGGATATTTGGGTCAATTTTTGATCCTGTTTATGAGGAGCAGCATCAAATGGGCGCGGGGCTGGAATTCAAAAATGATGGACCTATTGCTCCTCATTTTTGCAGGAGTCATGTGTGGTGCTATCCATGGCACTGGTGGGGACCACATTGTTAAATTCAGAGGCAACAATGCGCTGGTCATGCTCGGTCTAGGTCTCATCTCCAGTGCTACTGCATTGAGCGTGTTTGGGCGTGATCGCGTTGTATTTTGGAGGGAGAGAGCTTCGGGCATGAAATTGCTCCCCTATTTCCTGGCAAAGACAGCACTGAATTTATTAGATGTTGGTCTGCAGCCACTTGTCTTCCTATCCATCTACTACTTTATGACATTACCACCTATCAACTTTTTCAATTATTATTTGATAGGAGTGTTGGTTGTTTGGTACTGCTCTTCACTTGGCTGCCTGATATCAGTTGTCGTCTCTCCACAAAATGCACTTGTGACAGCTGTGTCAATAATCATGCTAATTGGAGGGTTCTTCAACGGCGTGACTCCAAACTTCCGTGATCTCTCCCCTGGAATGAGGGCTATCACTACCTTGAGCTACAATCGTTGGGCAACAGAAGCAGCCGTAATCCTGAATTATCAAAACCTGCCGCCACATGTGTGGCCTACAGCTAGAGCAATGGTCAATCTTGCGGGCTATTGTGGAATGGCAAGTGATCCTTTAGCATCGCCCTCCACAACCGAGAGCCTCGGCAGCAGTGCCTTGTCTCCAGCTGATATGGTCGCTGTGGAATTGGATCCGACAGTTTATTGCGATGGATATGCTGGAAGGGATTTACTTATTTTGCTAGGCGAAGGAACTGCTCTTAGACTATTGACATTGATTGCACTGTGGCTGTGTCCCAAGGGCCTGAGCATTGAGCCCCTGGTTATTGTCCTCAACTCCTGGTTTGGTGCATGCAGGAAGTTTTTCAAACAAAGAAGAATATCAAAGAGGAACAAAGCTGCAGTGAATAGAAAAATGTCCCAAGTAGTCGTAGCATCCAAGGTGTAGTAGTATTAGAAAGCAGGTGATGTAACCATGTTTAAACACTCCCATACAGCCCAAACCCCTACCAACATCAGATGATGCCACACTCCAGCTGGCCAGCTCAGCATCCAAGCATTTAAATCCTCACAAGAGCAGCGTCCGAATAAATCGATGCTCTGGCCCTAAAAGGCACTCTATTTTGATTTTAAATAATTTAATAGAGATATCTGTTACTTCGCGAAGAGGCTGCCACGAGCGAGCTGAGATTTGCTTTAACTTTAATTGCGTGTTTGTGATAATATCGCTTTGAATATGCAGGGGACTCCAGGTCCAGCTGCTCCAGGAAATTCTTTCTTATTTCCGTCTCCGGGATTCCTACCGACCCCTCTAGGGATGGCACTGGCCTCGCCGTTGACAACAATGGGAAAGCTTGACGTGACAGTGAGCGAGGCCCGCTTGTCCTTGGAAAATTACCTTGCAGAGGCTGAAGTTCACCCAAGTCTGATTTTGACCCTGCCAAAAATTGACTCGTCTCTTTTGGGACCAAGCAATGGCACCACTTTACGAGGTAAGTAGATTTGCTGGGTTCTACCCTATTTTGTTGACGAAGTATCTTCAACTACTTTGGAGGTCGCTTTGGTCGTTACAGAAATGCAACAAAACGAGTACGCTCGCTTACATTCGAACTGGTATGCAGGACATAATGCTGACAACGAATGCTTGGAATTGTTCCCTGCAGCACAGCGTCAGAATCACAATCAAGCAGATGAAGAAACCAACTTTTACTTAGAAGATAAGCAGACATCTCAGTTCGAAAAACATGCCCACGAGGTCATGAGCACTGTTCGAAAACAGCTGGGAAGGAGGGAAAGCGATCCATACTGCAAAAAGATCGAAGAAGATTTATTGAACTTAGTTAAAGAGAAGTCAGACTTCTCAGGAGCTGCATTGACATTGACACAGTTGGCAAAGGAGAATTTTTCCAAAGATGACAAACCCTCTGATCTGATCCCTGCTGCTTGGCCATCTGCTAAGCGCCCAGCAGTCGAAGCTTTAGATAGCCTTGCATTTGATGGCTATGAAAGAAATAACAAGCGCCACAAACCGATGGACACATTGCCATCTGCCATAGTCGGACCTAGGGGTCGACGGCCTGATCATTTGGAGAAGATGGCCAAGCTTGAGGCGCAAGTTGCTGCTCTTCGCCCTCAAATTCATGGACTCCAAAATGAGCTGGAAGATGCAGAGAGAGACATTGTTGTGACCAAACATCAGAATGATCAGGTCTGGGGAGCAGTACACCAAGTGCATGTGATGATTAAGCTTGCTTTAGAGGCAGAGAAGACTCAAGGTCAAGGTTTCATCGAAGCTGACACACAAGCACACTCACTCCAAGCTCCCAACAATATCATGCCAATACCATCGCCTGCTCTGGCAGGATTTTTGTCACCTTTTGATAATGATCTTTTTGATGCTTTGAGTATGTTTGTCTCCCCAGAGTTAAGGAGAGGAGAAGAGGTTGGCAATGCGGAAGCCAAGCCGGCACAACGGCTTCAATTTACTACCACCAAGGTGCCCCAGGCTGGCTGTTGATGAGACGATTTTTTTTTCCCTGATTAATTACTTGTAGTTTCTCTCATCCTATTTGAAAGTTGCTTCGCGGGCATTTCCTGGCTCGCTAGTTGCCTTGTAACAATACTAAGAGTAGTTGCAATGAGGACATTGAAAGTTGCTCCGCGATGGTTGCATAGCACACACTCGAACCCTAAGTTTTCAGGGAGCAGGAGAGCCACCGCGAGAGCATCCCTCCTCACTCCTTCTGATAAAGGGAGACAACGGGAGTATATTCCTCCTGGTCGGTGGTTGCAACACCAAACTCTGGTGACTGGGTTGTCGGCATCTATTCTGGGCCCCCTCCTCGATGGTCTTCACAGTTCGCACAACGTTTTACATTATCATCACCCAGTTCTGATTAAAATACTATCTTTCCAACTTGAAACATGTTGGTGGGTTCCCATTCTCTTTGGACTGGCTGGGATTATTTTGGGCGTCAGCCACCCCCTGTTGGACGGCGTCATCGACAGCTCCTCTTCTTATCCTTCTTCTTCTTCTTCAGCACGTCTCCAAAACAGTCAGATTAAAAACCCTAGTTGGTTTCTTATTCTTTTTGGCATCGCCCTTTATGTATTGCAGTATTATATCAGTGGTGTTATGGAGGAGCCCCTGTTAGGAGACAAACTGCTGGGGGTGGTCCCCACCATAGACGTGGTCCTGGCGACTGCGGGTGGCGCCCTATGGTATATTCTTGACAAAACACCCCAGGGATTCTTGATGGCTAGTTTGACTGCAATATGTGGCCCTTTATTGGAGATTGTGTTGATAAATACATTGCATTTGTACCATTATTCACACCCCGACTGGGCGAATGCCATACCGAGTTGGATTGTGTGGGTCTATTTCGGTGGTGCACCAGCAGTTGGTAATTTGGGGAGGAAAATATCGTATTCTTTGATAACCAGGAGCTAAGTGTTGCTGAGCACTGCATCTTTCCAACTCCTTACTACCTTTCTTGCAGCCGCAGAGACACTTGCATTTGAATGTTTTGTGAGTTGCTTTATAGCTTTTGCTGCATCAGACGATGACAGGAGATTCACATTCAATCCAGGCCACTGAATGAGTCCCTCAAGACACTTAAGACAACTTTCTGTGTCCGTGTCAGCGTGTGAGCAGATGAATCGAACAGACTCCTTCAAACAGGCTGAATCACAGCTGCACATGTCCCTGAGGTCAGTCATGCTTGCCTTTTTTATGTGTTGTACATTAAGTGATACTTTTTGTAAATATACTTGCTTAGAGTGTATTCCTTTGTAGCAGTTGGACTCGATACGTGTTGCCAATGTTGATGCGCAGGCATGCAAGGCACACAAAGCTGGGTTGCCTATAAAGGCTGCGTGCAATGCTTTCCTCTTGTCTTTCCGACATTCTTCATGGATTTGGTCCCTAGTTGTGCGTTGCCTTTTGGTACTTATGATGGCTTCATTTTCAGCTGCTTCCAAAGCTTCAAACACATCACAGCCGCGGCGTTTGGCTACTTCGGCATGTTCTTTTGCGGGGTTCTGCGCTGGTGCACTGTGGTCAGAACTGGAGGCGTGAGCTGAAGAATCAGTCTCGTCGAACTCCAAGCCTTCATGGGGCCTGGAGCGCTCAAATTCTGTTAGATACGTTCCCCCCTTCTTGAAATTATTGAGACCCATGGCAGGCAAACGATCTGATATGATCTGAGCCTCTTGCGTCCGGATGCGCCGATTGAGGCTCCTTTACTACACACAGCAGTCAATAAGTCCATAATAAATGTTACCCGAAGGGCTGTACGTGGTTCATTGTGCGATCAACGCACACCCTTACGTTTCTGCTGAAACTTGCATTCTGGTCCGACGCAGACTGCCCTCTGAACAATGAGCAAGTCACGAGTATCTTGATAAGAAGTCCGTTTACTTTTATGAGAAATCAAAATACAAAGTAATCGAAAATGGGAACCGCAGGTTGTACCAGCATTGATGAAATAAAGGTTTTAAGGCGACAAATTTCCGAATTGCAACAGGAAAGGGATGACTTAGCCCGAGATGTGGAAAATTTATGCATGCATACAACTGCTTATACCACATTCAGCTCTTCGTCAGTGTTACAAGAGCGCATATATGTTGCTGAGAAAGAACTCTCCGGTGCCCGGTCTCAACTTCGGGAGGCTCTTCATGCAAAGGACTCGATGGCCGAGGACTTGAAGAGTTTCAAAGCTGCCAAGAGAGTTGCTGATGATGCAAGCAGGCAGTTACAAGTGACTATAGATTCATTGCGCAGGGAGCTCTCGTTTTTCAAGTCACAGTCTGCCCAGGCCATGGTGGAGCGCGATGCCATAATGAACGAAGCCGATGAGCTCAGGGCATCTCTCCATGAAGCACTCCAATCAATAGAAAAACAGGCATCTCAGCAGCAGGAAGAAAGAGACATTCGGAAGAAACTTGAGAAAGACTTAGAATCGGCAGAAGCAAGAGTTTCTAAGCTGGAAATGAAAGCTGAGGAGGCTGCTCTGGTACCCGGCTTGAGGCGGGAGGTGTCTCAGCTTCACGATAGATTGCACAAGGTGGAAGAAGATCTGATAGCTACGTGTCATGAATTGAAAACAGTAAATGCTGTATTGAAGGCTGCACAAAAATACATAGGAGATCAGCAACAGAAAATTAAAGGACTAGAAGAAGAAGTAGAGGAGAATAGTCAGACAGCAGCCCAAGCGACTCAACAGAAAGTGGAGGTGCTCCTCCGTTTGGCTGCCTTAGAGAAGGAGTATGGAAGTGCTAAGGCTGCTCGGAGCAAGGCTGAGACTGATGTACACATTTTGATGGAAAAATTAGACGAGGTAACCAAACAGAAAGTGGCAGCGTTGGTCGAACTGGCAGGCTTCAAGGCTGCTGGGGCTGTGCCATTGCGATCGCCAGTGAAATCCACAGGATTAAAGTAACTGAATTGCTCCTATTTAACCCTTTAGTATTGTAAATCAGAGGTTATTTATATCAAGCGGAGCAAAAGTTGGTTGTCGACTACAACATCCGG
The DNA here is from genome assembly GCA_019693495.1 of Axilococcus clingmanii. Classification (NCBI taxonomy): domain Eukaryota; kingdom Viridiplantae; phylum Chlorophyta; class Chlorophyceae; order Chlamydomonadales; family Chlorococcaceae; genus Axilococcus; species Axilococcus clingmanii. Next base: position 17,567 of record JAAMXV010000637.1, read on the forward strand.
ATCCAGCGATAGATGTCAGGCAAGAATCTGCGCGTGGTCTCCAAAACGGCGCTCTCTAACAGAATCGTACCAACATGGGTTTTCTTTCCAGCCAGAACGCTGCCAACAAGCCATCGCGGAGTGAGACTGGAGAGAGATGTACGCCGACGCACTTCGGAGTATTGGTATGAAGAAGAAGAAGAGTTTGACGCCGCAAAAGACATTCTAGTTCCTAAACTGATCATTGTGGTGGCCATGTCTGACACCTCCATGGATTCAGGTATCATTCTCAATTTCTTGTCCTCCATCACTACGATAGCCTCTCTCTTCTCCACAGAGCTGGTAGCGAAGACAGCAGAGGATGTTTGGAAGGGACGGAGAGAATCCAAGGCGCCATACTTTAAGAAAGTGAGGGTCAGAGACCAAGTGACATGGGAAGAGTTGATAAGCCAAAATTGGAGAGTGGAACTAGATTATGGTTTAGGATTGGAGATACCTAGTAAGGAATGTCTAGTTGTGTTGTCACATCAGCCAGACTCTTTGGAGGACGAATGCATTGAGCTGGGGGAGGCAGTTGTGATTTCAGTAGAGGGGAGGGAAGGAGGACATTGGAGTGCATTGGAAAGGAAACTCGTATGGAAAGGACGGGTGGGGGAGGTTGAATTAAATGCTGCTTTACTAAGATAAAGTGATGTGCTTGATATGTATGTATATATTATGAATGATGAGCTGCTACTTTTTGGGGGGGCTGCCACTGGCTAAGACCCTCGATACAATGTCACTTGCTTCCTTCGCTGCATTCTCAGCCCAAGAAGCCATCACTTTCAGTCTCTGCTCATCGGTTGGTTGACGATAAAGGTATGCCGCTCTTCTCACTCCAGCTGCCAAGGGGCCCTCTAGGGTGATGCCCTCTCCTCCACCACCCAAAGAGGGAGCTATCTTCACTCCTGCTGCACTCAATAGCTGTCCCAATGGCCCTGCGGATGAAGCCAATGCAGCAAGTGGAGGAGGAACCGGGATTGGAATTGAGGCTGCACCGTTCAAGGACCCCAAGGACATCAGCTCTCCCAAGTGTTGATAGCTAAAATTTAACAGAGGCTTTTTATTCAAACCAGCCCAAACATTCCAGGCGACGTAGTCAGCTTGTTGGAAGGCTACTTGAGCTGTTGCAGGCAGAGGTTCAGAAATTTTGTTTTTATTATTGGAAGACATTGCCACATCACCCAATGCAAACACCCGTTCATGTCCGAGCACTTGGAGAGTCGGTTCTGTTTGCAGCGCTCCTCTGGAGGTAGTTGGGAAGGGAAGAGTCAATGAATCTTTCTCAGCTGTTGGTGTGGGCGTCTGCCCTGCACTCCAAACAATCAGGTCTGCTGCGACACGACGGCTTTCTTTGGTAAGAGGGTCTGTAACGACCAAAATTTTCCCCAAAGCCTCATCCCCATCCAAAATTTCTTTCACTTGCAACTTTGACTGTACAGAGACACCAATCTCTTCTAAGGCCTTCATTGCAGCATCTCTTTGACCACTGGGGGATCGTGTTAGGATGTCTTCATCAGCCGTCAATATTGATACCTTCCCTATTGTTTTCAGTTCCTCAGCTATCACTGCTGCTACTTCAACCCCAGCATACCCCCCACCCACAACAATGACGGTAGGGGCGATGGACTGAAGCTTTATGTGATCTAGAGCTTCCCTCAATCTGACGGCATCCTTGTATGTGTTAAAGTTGTATGCCTTATCTTTCACTCCAGGAATACCAAATGTTGATGTTTTTGATCCGAGAGATAGAATCAGCCAGTCATACGGGACTGACTGACCATCAGCCAGCAAGACCGTGCCACCACCAATGCTGCCGCCCTTCTCTGTGGGGGTTTCGACCTGCACAGCGGCCACCGACCCCTGAACAAAAGTGACTCCAGGGTATGGCCTTAATAGATCTAAAAAGTGTGGTGCTACTTCAGTCTCATTGGCTGCACCGCTCAGTAACTCATACAGCAGTGGTTTAAATGTAAATCGGTCTGCCTTGTCTATGAGGGTCACTCTTGGACGAGTCCCTCGCGGCCACAGAAGATTTTCGAGTTTCACTGCAGTATACAGACCACCAAAGCCACCACCTAGGATACATACTCTTGGTGCATTTTCATGTACAGCAGACTGGGCACCGTTATCTGCTCCATTTGCAGATGAATAGGATCTCATTGTCGTGAAGTTGGTTGGAGGGACGTGCAGGCTTCCATTGGTCGCTAGGGTCCACAATGTGCGAAAATTGCAACAGAAGTGACGATTACTTGAAGATGTGGGTCTCTGATATACTGCCTGTATCACTCTCCGAATTGGAGTACCGTGTGTTATAGTTGGCATACTCTTTGAAATCCAGAAAAACCCGATGTCGATAAATTGATCAGCAGTAGGGTCTGTACAAAACCTCTTTCACTTAACTAAATACAGTATAGCAGTATATGAAATGATTATTAGAACGCCTAGAATGAAATAGCGATGCTATATCAAGAATCGGAAAGAGCGCCAAATTCCGCGAATTGACCATGTTATGACATGACATGACGTTGTGCATTGCAGTTAAAATTTGGCTGCATTACAACAATGGCAGAAGAGTGTCAAAATTGCCTAGCTAACCGTTGTGAATGCTTGCCAATTGAAGACCGAGTTTCGAGGTTTATGTCCGACACATTGTGATCACCTAGTCCCTGCGCACTGTCCGTCCGGGGAATGAACTAGTTGAAGTTATAAAAATCGAAGCCCCAGTTAAATCTAATTCAATAATAACTTGTGAGTTGTAGCGGTAACCCCGAGGTCTTTTGAATTCCGCTGCACTTCGAGATGTTCAAGCCCCTAGCAAAGGCATCCAAGTCTTTGAAAAGCTTGGTTTTAGATGTGGACGCAGATGGAACGGAAGATTCTGCAGTTGAAGTTGATGGGGACGTTTTTGAAGACGCTCAGGAGGTTAGTTGATCAAACGTCAGTATCGAGGTGACCCCAAGCTCACTGACGTGTTATTTCATCCATGCAGGCATACTTACATGAACACGCACATGAAGAAGGAGGTTATGGTTGTCAAGATGCAGCTCTCATTGATAGACAGAGGGGAGTTATCGTAGAAGTCATGAAAGGCATTGGAAAGAACCTTTTGTCGGGAAATTTTGATATCCTCAAGCTTTCTCTTCCTGTTGCATTGTTTGAACCCAGGTCCTATCTGGAAAAATTGACAGACCCTTGGGTATACCCTCACTTTTTAGATAACGCAGCAGCTGCCGCAGATCCTATAGAAAGATTAAAGTGGGTGACTACCTGGATCATTGGCGGCTTTCATATTGCTTTGAGCCGATTTGAAAAGCCCTTTAACCCAATTTTAGGTGAGACTTGGCAGGCTTCTCTATCTGATGGTTGTCGAGTATACTTGGAACAAATATCACATCATCCTCCAATTAGTGCATTCCAATTAATAGGCCCCAACAGAAAGTATGAGTTTTACGGTTTATCGCAGCCATCTGTTTCCTATAAAACAAATGGATTAAAAACTTCTGCCAAAGGCAAACGCCAGCTGAAGTTCAAAGATGGAGTAATTATTGATGTGGATTACCCACATTATTATATTAAGAGCTTGTTGACCGGGAGTGCCCCTAGGGCGGAAGTCGGAGGCAAGGCGACCTTCATAGATGCTGCCAACAACCTAAGATCTGAAGTGACATTTGGCAAACATGAAGGAGGTTTTATACACCCACATTTGTATCATAGAAATGATGCTGTACAAGGAGCCATCTATAAAATGATCCCAGCTGACAGGCCCCTCAAGCAGGCCCCTCAGGCAGCATCCACGGGTTGGGGAGGGGGTTTGAGTCTTTCGAAGATTGGCAGATCGTTTTCACTCGTCTCAGGGTCGGGCAGCGACGATGAGAATGCATTTTATGGGACTCTCGAGAAGCTGGCAACATGCAAAGGAAACTGGCTGAGTCACCTGGAGTGGCAGGGGGAGAGATATTGGTCGGTAGGCGATCACGTTCCTCTGCAATGGATTCCAGACGCTCACCCATTGCCGTCAGATAGTAGGTATCGGGAGGACCTGTCCGCTCTGAAGTCAGGAGATGTACGGAATGCACAAAAGCATAAAGAAGAGCTAGAGAACGCTCAACGAGCAGATGCCAGACTCAGGAAAGAGGGGAGGTCAACAAAATAGATTACACGCATGATTATTTATTATTTCATCATTTTCTTTGTAATTTTTGCTGAACATCATCCTCATCATCTGTATCATCAGTTTGCTTTGCTTGGTGCTCATCTGATATCTTCATATGCGGAGCTAATTTATTAAATAATTCGTCGTTCCCAAAATTATCCCCATCTATGTAATAATACCGACCCCTCACTGCAAAGGTGGATAATGGATGTATTGTATTGGGCTCTTGTACTTCTGAGAGGTTAAAGTCTATTTTCTGCGGTACAGCTAATACATTCAGAGAAACTAAAGAGACTCTCTCTCCAGTCTGCCAATACTCTAGCCGGTGTACGTACGGCTTGGTAAACCAATGCAACAGTCCTGTAGTGAATACTCCAAACCCACCCAAGGTGGCAGCTATAGAAACTTTAGCACTCAATGTTGCAGCCGCATCTAAAGACAGTATGACAGGCCCGCCAAAAACTGCACAAGCACAGCTGAACAAGCTGAGTTTCTTCACACGTGTGACGGCAGTCTTGAAGGGTGCATGGTACACGAAATCAGGCTTGCCTTCTGGAGATGTCGAAAAAAGCCTGCCAATCGGTGCTGAAGTAATTTCTATGAATTTAAATGCGGGTTCATTTGCATTCCCAGGAAGTGCCAGTCGTCTCAAAAGTTGTATTTGAAGGGATCGATGCATCTGTTGAGACATAAACTTGCAGTATGGCGTCAGTAAATGGATTTATGGTTTTTTTTATTCATTGCTATTATGTTGCAATTTTACGCTTAAGGAGTCAGTTATATACATTAGACAAAAAATGGAGGAGGTGGAAATGGGATGCTCAAATCATGCTAGCAGCATCCCATTTCAGGCACGTCAGCAATCAACACAAATACAGCCAAGAAACAGAAGCGATCATTTTGTGGATAGTTTTCTCGTTTAGAGGATCAACAATAGAGAAAAGGGCAAACTTCTTTGCAATATATGACCGAATGAGGTTTTCTTACAGTTTGTGAGGACGACAGTTGCATTAGGAAGCAAATCAATTCTTACAGGTGGGTTATTGAATGAATCTATAGCGTGTCTCGGTACCAAATTATAAATAGTTTATGGATGGAGGATTATCCCACTATTCTTTTGAAAGCCCAAGCTTTTCTGTTACAATAGCATTTTAACACCGCGTCTGGTTTACATAGATTTCCAAAACAATGGAGGCTAATGCTGCAGAAGCTCGCTCTCCACTGAGCCCTATCCATGCGAACAAGTTTTCTCCAGTACCTTGGGCAGAAGGATTTGTGAAATCGACTGCTGGGAAAATCGGGGGCCGCACTATAGCAAAGCCTCTCCCCATTTTCAATGAGCAGAATTTGAAGCCTAGTAGACTTTCAAAGGCCTCTCCAGCAGTTACAGCCTTTGACCCTGAGAATATTGGAGCAGTGTCTCGGACTAAACTTCCCCGTCCAGCCACCTTCGGTAAAGGTTCCAGACAGGCAGTTAGCAGAATTCCAAGGCCTCCCAGCAGCTCCACAAAAGTTCAAAACGTAGCCCCCAGGAATCTAGAACCTGAGCTTGCTTCACCGTCAGGTTATGGAAAATCATATGACAACCCTGAGTATGATGGCACCGCTCCAGCTGATTTCACGCCTCAGGTCGTGAGGTCTGTTGAGGCATGGCTTGGAACAGTAGCCCCATTAGCGCAGGACTCTCAACCTTTATCGCCAGCGCCCCTTGCTACTCCAGAAGCGTGGGCAGTATTAAGACACATCTATGATCAAGCGCCAACTTCTGTCCCCGAGGGCGTAAGGGACTTGATAAACTCATACTTGAGAACAGGCCCACAGATGCTGTCCCCAGAACCAAGCTGTGAAAATTTTGCGAATATACCAGCTCCTCATACTACTGCAGCTGCTTTCATTCAGCCTGGTGCCATGGGGTCACATGCGCCAGGCATTGCAGCGTGGCTGGATTCATTTCTAAGAACAGGCGCTCAAGTGCTTTCTCCCGAGCCTGGTCAGCCGTACTGCAATGTCGCTGCGCCTGCCCCTCGACAGCACAGTGCAAACAATGCTGCAGTACAGGACGAAGATGGTGGGATACATGAAAAAGTCGATGCTGTAGAAGAGGAAGATGCAAGGGGTCCCCTAGATGCATCCTCGGTGTGCAGCAATTCTATGTCACCCGTCCCAGCAGCATTGCAAAAATCACCACTACCACCTCCTCCTCTGGTGTTGCCTGATGAGATGGATGAGGCAACACTAGGCTGCTATGTCTCAGATGGTGAGAGTTTGCCGACGGCAAGAGATTTGGTGGAGTCTCATAGCTCGTTGCCAGTAATCTCTAACAAGCCGGCATCTTCGTTTTCTTTTGGCATGGGTGGAGGAGGAGCAGTGAATAAGGGAGACCTTGCCGACAAAGAGCAAGAAGTGGCATCAAAGCCACCTCATAGCGCTAAGCAGCCACAAAATTTCCCTTTTACAGCCATGATGAAGCATCTCAGAGGCTCCTATGACTCGCCAAAAATTCCACATCACCAAAATGATGGCGGGTTTGAGGATTTAGAAAGTCCAAAATCGCCATCAGAGCTGACGCCGCTGGGTATGATAGGTCAACAAGTACAATTGGGTAGTGGACCTGTAGAAGTGTGGATTGATCATCGCGGCTTGCGCAATGCTTTAGATACTCCAACGAAACATGACCTAGAGATTCTTTGGGGAGCGATGAGTGGACTTGATGAAGCAGAATTGAAAGCTGCACATTTGGAAAAGCAAAGGGATGATCTCCACAGAGAGCTCGTGACATTGACTGAGCAGGTGGCGGCTCTTGGTTCTGAACACGCCTCAACTTTGGCAGCAATTGAACTAGAGAAAATGGCGGCAAAAGCAGAAATTGCGAGAGCTCAAGAGGCAGAGGCGAGCACGAGGCAACTTGCAGAACAAGTACAAAGCATGTACGAAATCTGTGAAGCAGAAAGGGCTACCCTAAGCAATCGATTACATGATGTTGATAGCAAGGCTCTGAGGCACATTGAAGACTTGAAGGAGCAACTGCATCAAGCTCAGAAAGAGTTGATCCGACTCGAGGGAGGTGGTGATATCACGTCACTCGCAGGAATTGCCAATTTATTGAGACAAGTACATTATGCGTTAGGGGGCTTAGAAAGTGAAAGCATAGAAAAGAAACAAGCAGCAGCAGATGGCGGTGATGTTGAAAATGACGTTGGACACTGTCCAGCCCAAAGCCAGTTGGCTGCCTCAAGAGCACAACTAGATCTCATTGAAAAGGTGTTGATTGCTAGAACAAAAAGTCTTGAAGAAGAAAATAGTATGCTGCGTAGCGCTGTTGAAGAGGCTCGCTCATTCTTGCTCATAGAATCATCCCGAGAAGAAGAAGAAGAAGAAGACAAAGATGATGCACTAGCTGTCATGCCTAGCCTTGAAAAGGAGACGGCTATGATTGTTGACTACTCTCACTTGGTGCAGAGTAATAGCCCGGGCGTTGATGATGTCAAAGTAGCAAGCCCTGAGGGATTTCTTAGGGATGTTTCAGGAGCCCATCTAACAGTCATCAATGTCCCTCTGGAAGAGATAGTGAGGGTTAAAGAGATGGTAGCCTACTGGGAGCAATTAGGATCTGGCAATGAATGTCGGTATGATGCAGCTGAGGATGCTGCTTTCCCTCTGTTCAGCTTAGCTGGCAGTGCTGACTCGTCCACACCAGAGAGGGTGGAATCAGAGGAAGAAGTCCTTTCAACGCCTGGAAGCCAGCAAAGACTGGGAATGGCTTTGCCTCGAGGTGTTGAAAAAGTGCCATGGGCCTTTAATCATTCTGGGCACTTGCCTGCAACCACAATTGCACCTGCATGCTCACCAGCTTCTCTTGCGATCAGTGAGAAATGCATGGTAGCATCAACACCAGACAGTGTACCTGATGCTTTTTCATCCCCCCTGCCTTTGAGCGCATTCAAAAGGCACTCGTTTGCTGCTGATGCTGTCAGAGATCGCTTACATAGACTGAAATCTGATCTTCTTGCTGCGCAGTCAAAGCTGCAGACTGTCGACGATAGGCTGGCAGCGTATGTCGCAAATAGTCCCTCCGTGTCTGCCACTCCTTCAAGCATTGCAGGCTACCTGGGGATATCAAGACTTGCCCTTTCGACCCCTAGCACAACGTTGATAGAGGCAGCAGGCGCTCTACAAATGCTGAACAGTAACGACGCACATGATGATGATGATGACTGGGTGAACGAGGAGGAAGAGTGCGATTTTGAAGGTTCTGGTGAGGAGGAGTTGGTGTCGGAAGAAGAGAGCAATAGCCCACACACAACTATTGATCAGTGTGGTGGTGTCAACCCATCGCTGGGTCCTTCACGAAATGTAGACTCGATACTGATAACAAGAAACCAGGAGGCCCTGAAGGATCCAGGCACCTCCAAGCCGTCGGTGCGGTTTGCGCAGACTGTCATGGTCGAAAGCTCCGAGTCTGCTCCCTTGAATGATGAGCAAGGCTCTCCTCCTCCTCCACTAACACAGCATACTTCAACTTTCAAGGTAGTGCGACCGCCCACGCCGCACTCTACCGTTGCCAGCAACTCTTTAAATGCAGAACAGAGTGTCAACAAGCCTGGAGCAGGTGGTAGACACCACTACACTCCCACAGCAACTCGCAAACTGGATATGGGGGCTGCATACAATAATGAGTATGCAGATTCATCCTCTTCTTCTTCGTCTGATGAAGATGAAGATGGCAACGGGCTAGACACAAGCCGCATGGCGCTGCTATTGGGAACACCAAAAATGTTTGCTGGATTGCAAACCCCCAGGGCTCACTCATCAGCATCATCTTCCTCCTCCTTTACTCCTCCAAAATCAGTGGCATTGCTCGCACTGCGGCCGATGCTTGGCGCTAGTAGGTTCAGGCGCTCAATAGTGCATCCAATAGTGGGGCATCGCAAGCCCTCAGAAATTGAAGAAAGGGAATTTAGACGTCGTGCAGCAGCGCTTAAAATCCATGTATCACCATATTTCAACAAACGTCGTGAGATATAAATAGTTGTAATTTCAATACTTATACTTGTTTTAATACATACATTTAATACACACACATAGGGAGTCCAGTCATCATCTATTTGACCACTCCAATCGACGGCTTCCCTTCGTCCTCATCTTCATCTTCAGCTTTCAGTTGAAATGAAAAAGAGTCCATGCCCCCTCCTCCATCCTGCAGTGTGTTGGGATCCTCTCTTTCGCCAGGACTGCTCTGTGTGATGAACTCCTCGGCTCCTGTTACTGCTCCTGCTCCTGCCAAATAAGGGGAGTGGGGGTTTTTATTCACTGGACCCAGGGACGCCAAGGCAGGGAGAGGTGGAAGGGGGGAATTTATCCTAGGCTCTCGTAAGCTTGTCACTAAAAGCAACCTTTCCAAGGCATGGATGAGCTTCTCTGGTTGCTTATATTGCTTTGTAGGTTCTAATAATACCTCGCTCAATCTCTGAATCGTGAAGGGTGGTCCATCAAATTGTTCTAAGAGCGCATGGCAAGAAGAGGAGTCGGTGTCTAGGGGTGGGCGGGGTGGTCCCAAGACTCCTGGAGAGTCTGATCCTTGTTCTTCTATAGATTTAACTACTTTAGCAATAGCATCATCTATACACACGTGCAAAAGGGGTTTCAAAAGCTCCCAATCATAACGCACAATGTTGTGTAAAGCCGTCTCTGCCAGAATACCTCGAAGCTGAGGAGTCAACTGTCGGTCAGCTGACTCTGATCTGAGGACAGTTGACAGGTGCGTTTTTCGATCATTATATACAAGTCAGTTCGTGTCTTTTAATTACTGGATGCTTACCTAGAAAAACGGTGGAGCTCTTCAGCGTCTGCAATCGTCCGGTCCTCTGATGGTGATTGCACTGGCAGTGTGTCTAGTTCCATTAGTTGTTGAATTTATAAAGGGCTCCATTAATGGTCTGAGTAAAGCTTACATTGGAATCTAACCTCGGATTCTCCATCTTATTACTCTAGTACGACAATCGTTCAAAGTACTTATCAGCACCCTTAAAAACATGAACCACCTCTGCTTCACCGTGTAGCACATATTTACATCAGTGTGATACACACTGCAGCTAGCTATTATCATCATCATCAAATGTGAGGTCATCCAGCCTTCTAGATTCCCTCCAGTCCTTTGTTTCGTCAGGGTGCAGCTGCACTCCTTCTTCCCCCACGTCCCCTTGGCCCTCAGACTGTAACAAAAGCGTCGACCTGCTGTGCTTCATGGTCAATGCTCTAAAATTATCAGCAGTTGGGAGTGCAGGATGAAGCGCTGCTTGATGAGGAAGTGAAGTGGTTGCATCCATAGTCTCATCTGCATAGCGCTCTAGTAGTGCCATTGCTTGAACCCTTTTCTCTTCTGCAGTTGGTTCTGCGACCAACGGGGCCTCTGGGGCGTGTCCTTGTTCAACATCAGCAGCGCTGCCAGGTCTCTCAACCCGTCTTGAAGTCACTCTACCAGATGCGAACTGAGGAATGCGCGATCGAAGACTCCTTCTTCTCGGAAACGCCTTTGGTGAACTCAAACTACCTATCCTTGCAGCATACCTATCAAGATCCTGTATCGAGCCCATGACAGTATAATCATTCAGCTCTTCATTCCCAGCAGGCTTGTCAATTTTCAAAGGCTTCAATAGCCGAGCTTTGGATGATTCTTGGTCTGATAATGATGTCAAAGAGACTCCTGCCATTCCTTCGATAGGTAGTGTCCGATGGAAATGCGACCACAGAACTCTTGGCTTATTATCTGATGATTTTGCCGGGTGCTTGACCATAGGATCGAATTTGTAACCCCACTTCAAGTGTCTGGCAATGTTGTATGTCCGCTGTCGCATGATGTTTTGATTCCTCAAGTGTATGTAGCCAATGATCTGGACGACAATCTCATTGTTGGCGTCCTTGGCCAATTCTGAAGGTCCATTCAGCCATGCTCTCAACGGAGACTCATCATCCACTATATGAACTACCTCTACTGGGAGGCGAAGGAAGAGACGGTCCTCTCCCTCTTCGTATCCGCATTCTAATTGTTTGTGAACAAAATGGGAGTTGCCTTGTGCATCTGGCGCGCCCCATCGATACAGGTGCATGGAAACAGTCATTTCGACAATGTTTGCCGGATAGGTGTCCGCCACTCTCACCGACAATCTCAATGTGCCATCGCTGTTTTGAGAAATGCACAGGGAGTCGCTCACTGCCAATGTATTCTCTCCGAGCAATGGATATGGGACGGTTCTCTTGGACCTGCTGACCACCAGCTTGGAAATTTCCGACTGTGGAAGGTCGGGAACACCCTCTTGTCGCCTGACCCTGTGGAACCGACTCAAATTTACTTTGAAAGAGGGCGCCTCCTGTTCAAAAGAAATGAAACTCGTCCTCGAAATGTTGTCAGCAACGGGCTTTAGGATGATGTCCTCAAATACAGCCCCCCATTGAACTTCAGTGTACAGATAACTTTGCCTGGCCATGAACGGGTTTCCTACTTCTGTCGTCCCTTCAAAGGTAACAATAATCTCAGCATTCAGAGCTTTAAGGCTGTCATGTGTATGTCCACATAACGGTGACCTTTCATCGATGGTATGCTCAAGAGTGAGGGGCAGGAGAAGTTGACCGTCCAATTCATTGAGGTCCAGCTCTTCTACTCTCACTGGGATCGCCTCTCCTTCCGCAGTGATACGTCCCTCCCCCCATGTGTATAAAAACACTTTCAACCTTGCTTCAGTGACCTGAGTAGATCTCACATCTGCCAGACGGAACATCAATTTTAAAACTCCGTCTCTCCGAGCGATGCAACAGCTGTCTGATATGTAAATACTCCTCCCTCTGAACTTGGGGTGGGAAACTTTGGCAAAGAAGACGCCAAGGGTGACTGCTTCCATGATGATAGCCACTAAAGTCTGTATGATTACCAGGATGACTGCAGTCCAACAATCCCCTGGGGTGGTATTCCCATAACCAACCGTCATCTGCGTGACGATCGCAAAGGCATAGGCATATGCATACGTTCCACTGCTGCCGCCCATACATTGAGGATCATATCTCATGACTATCATCCATATCCCACTCCAAAACAGGTAGGAAGCTAGGTAAATCAGAGATATGAAAGCGATGAGATGCCTCATCTTTGCATTCACGAGCGTCGTGAATGTATCGCGGAAGAGCAAGCGCGCAACGTAGTTATGGCCTTTATAGCGAACTCTAGTCCTGCCAGCATGGTGCCCTGTCTCAACAAGAGCAGTGAGCCTCAATCGGTCACGCTGCGTCTGATAGAATCCTGTTCCTCGATCGTTGTACTCCATTTGGTGGAGCCACCTACCAAGACAGGTTAAGAGTATGTGTTAACTAAACGGCAGAGGGGAGAGTAATGACAGGTGCATC
>JAAMXV010000638.1:0-45193 GCA_019693495.1 Axilococcus clingmanii
GGTTGCCGCCCTCGTCCTGCCACCGGTCGCCATTTTGTGCAACGAAGCCATCATCAATCACAGCTCTGTGTTCTGCATCGAGTGCAGTCTGGCCTGCAAAGTGTAAACTCCTTGGAGGCATCATCCCACTGGGTGCAGGTGGCCCCTCTCCAAAGTCCTCCTGCAATACTGTGGAAACCTCTTCAGCAGCAAGGTTACTGTCATAATCATGCTTTGTAGGAGTGGCACCAATGGCGGGAGTTGCATACCCATGTCCGACTTCATGGCCGTTCGTGGCGACCTCTCCTTGGGCAGCATCTTTCGTCTCACCGATTGAGAAAATTGTCTTCACATCTTGCTTTAATGGGGTGGCTGCATTTAATATAATGTATTCCTCTACAACTGCCATTATATCAGATTGAGCGAGCAATTCGTTAGCATCGATGTGTTCATACTCATTTCCATAATGCAGCCGCACCCATTCTTTCATAGCCTGCTCATCAAAACCACATCCTCTGTAATAATGCCAGAATGATAGAATCTCTACTACCTCTGGTTCTACTAATTGTTTCTTTGACTGCCTGGTGCTTGCTGCTGCTTCTCTCCAGGACGGAACAGCTTCAAATTGATGTGCTTTGGGCGAGGTGGTTTTGGATCCTGCAGCACTGCTTGGTTGGCTTGATGATTTTAATACTGGCAATGGTTTAAACATTCCAGCTGGAGCGCTTCCTGGTAATGTAGAGCCACCAAATAAGGTAGGTGGTTTAAGGCCAGCTAAAACAGACTGCGCGGCGGCAGCCTCCTCATTTCTTGTGGCCAAATTGGGAACTGCAGCGTATCTGAAGCTGACACCAGAGCGCGAGTTGGTGAGAGGTGGCACAGGTGCTGAGGCTGCAGAACTCAATGACACAGAGGATCCTGTCATGGAAGGTGGCAACGATGACATTGCTGCTTTCTCTTTGCGTTTAGTCTCTTCCTCTCCTGGCAGTACCCAGCATTTGAGCTGCAGTTGGCAGGCGGGAGCGGTTAGCATTTTTTTGGCCAGAGGTACAAACGTACCTGTCTGCTCATCATTAACGTACCTCTTCGTTGTAATACATGGTAAGGGATTCGCCCATTTTGGCTTTCTTAAACCCTTTTTTGGCCCCAAAAAACTTCCCCATGATGCCAGGAGCTTGAGCGTCCTCTCCCATAGCCCCTTTTTTATCACCCGAGGATTCACCAGCCATGATATAAAATGGAAATTATATAAAAGCTTTTGTCCTTCAAGATTGAAATAATTCAAGGTAACAATTAGAGTGATCCTCAGCAGATATAATTCTGCCTTTTACAATGCTCATTGATCCCTCAATTGAAAGCGACATAAATGTATTTAGTGAACGCGGCGTTCCAAGGATCCACGTTTTCCGAGTCAGTTGTCTTGATGGTCGCGCTCTCCTTCAGTGACAGGTGAGACTGACACCCTCCAGCATCCCTTGAAATTCTCCCAAAGCAGATACCAGCCGGCTAACAAATCCAAGTACTTTTGCCAGTACGAGAGAAAGAGAGTGCGTGCGTGCGTGCGCGCGAGAGAGAGATACTACATATGTCAACGCCCCTGGCCACCTTTTCTTCAGCGGAGAGTAATTTTCATTGGCATTCCGTCCATCGGGGTGTTGAAAGGAAACGACTTCCACACCTCTTGAGGATTCAACATTTCAAACTCAAAATGCCTCGAGAGCAGGGCCAGCATGATTTTCATCTCATTCTTAGCTATGATTTCACCTACGCAACTCCTGGGACCTGTGCTGAAGATCATCCAGCCCCCCTGCTTGTTCCCATCCGGATGGCTGAGCCATCTCTCTGGTACAAAGTGTTGCACATCCTTCAACCCACTCCACCTTTCGTCAGTCTTTATGGCGGCCCCCACGCAGGGATACACTTCCTCCCCTTTGTAGATGGTATAGCTACCTAGTGTAAAATCTTGTATGGCCTTTCTGAACAGCAGGTGAGCCGTTGGGTAGAGCCTCAGACTCTCCTTGATGACAGCGTCAGCATAGCGCATCTCCCGCAGAGCCTCATACGTGAGTTCCTCTCCATATTTGACGACGACGTCTCTCTGCTCTTCCCTTAAAGCTTCAACCGCATGAGGATGGGAATGAAGGCATCGAAGGACGGTCATCAGACTGGTAGCCGTCGTGTCAGTGCCTCCCGACAACAAACTCATGACGGCATCCACTAGAATCGTGTCATTCTCTATCGTATCGCCCAAGCTCTCCAAATAATAATCCATTGCCGTCTTGAACGATCCCTCCTTACTCAAACCAAATACTCTATTGCGAACACTTTTGAGGATCATCTTATCCAGCTCTTTCCGTGCTCGAAGCCCCCGTCTGAATGGCGTGAATGGCAAGTTCAAGGGGATAGAAATGAAGCCAGCCCAGTATTCTCTGAAGCAGGAGTGAGCCTTCTTGAATCCATCCCCAACACTCCAATCCAGCTCATTCTCAAAACCTATCAACACCGAGATAGTTACAGAAAACACAAACTTGTGTATTTCATCATACCCTTTGATACGTTTCTGGGATGCCCATTGCTGGAGCATGCTCTTCGCTATTTGACTGATGGTAGGGATGTATTGTCTGAGTGCCGCAGGAGTGAAAGCTGGAGTAATGCTGCGCCTTAGCAGTGCATGTTCCTCGGATGGCAATTGTATTAAACTGTATGGACCCAGCAACTTCTGTGCCGACACTGGCAGGGATGGCTGCACGACTATTTTATCTCCATGAAGGACTGTCCTGACATTCTCCAGAGAAGAAACAATTATAACAGATTTACCGAAGAATCTAGCACGATAAATAGGACCATATTTAGACATTAATCCAGCAGAATCCAAAGCTTGGCCACTCAATACCATGTTCAACCCGATGTCGGTGAAAAAGCATGATGGAATTTTGGAGTCGAACTTTTGTCTTCTGAAGTAAAGGATGACAAGAGCGACAAGTAGGCCAAGTAGTACAGCGTAGATGTATTGACACATAGAATCATCTTCCATATTGCCAGCTGAACCGGTGAAGCGATCAGGGATGTGTGTACAGTAAACGGAACGCGAGATTGCCAGTATCAGATAGTTTCATGGATCACCAACAAGCTACGTAATTATCACGGGCATTGATAAATTAACGCATGGCACTATGTTTCAAAATTAGACTCTTTTGGTACTGTCATGCAAGGGTACCTTTTGAGAGGCCGCCCCAGTATTCCAACGACAATGCAGGCGCCCTACCCACATTCTTATACATTTGGAGCTGAAAGTAGTACTCTAGCTGCCACGTACAATGTAGCGGCTTCTTCACCCTTGGCTGCCAGTAGGTTCTCTATGCTGTGGCTTGGTGAGACAACCGGTCTGAAAGGGGGATGAAGCTGCTCTTCCTTCTTTTTGTGAATGCGTTCAAGTGTCCATTTGTTACGTCACTTGACCACAAAAATGAAACAGAACATTTACAATGCTTCAGCAGCTACTCAAACACACAAAGGTCAGAGCTACTATCTCTGACCAAGCGCAACTCCTTTCTCCCTACAGCTACCACAGACTGTTTTCAGCTAAGAATGATGTGAAATCTACGAGCGCAGAGAAACTAGTCGACCACTTGACAGCAGGAAAGAAAGATGAAAATGATGAAGGCTCTGCACGCATTCATCATGCACAGGAGGACATTCCAGAGCACGGTATTACCGGCTACGGAGATGATCCAGTGGCAGCAACTCCAGACAGTGCTGAAGATAGTACAAATGTCAAGGACGCATTGAAGGGTGCTAGGGAAGCTGTCGAAGATGCGATAAACAGTTCAAATGAAAACAAAAAGTCCTAATCAGCTTCTGTTCCTGTAACTTACGAGCCTGGCTTGTAATTGCAGAGGCGGCAGTCAGCCGGTAGCTACTATCGTGAACGTGTATTTACGTGCCGAAACTTTGCTGGGCAGCATATTATTTCGATATGTAGTCAATATGCGAATGCTAAAGCTCGACAAAACGTTTTTCCCTTTTTTCATGGCTCAGTGGCAGCGCTCAATCAGCGCCGGCAAGGGTGGCTTGAAGGCAGTTCCTGATGAGGTACCTTCTCGTATCAGCTCACTGCAAAGTGCCGTCAAGTCTGTTGTAGACCTGGTGTTGGGTCCATCATCAGAAGAGAAGGAGCCTCCAAAGGACCTTCCAGTGTCTCCATATGAAGACCTGAAGACTCCAGTATTGAAGCAATACGATCAACTGTCACCTGGCATTGAGAGAGTTCCAAAAGTTGATGCTCCCTCTCAAGCTGCAGCCTCGAGTCTACCGGGCTCTGTGGGCTCCTTAAAGGGACCTGAGTCTACCTTCTCAGACCATGTGTTCAAAGACGCTGTCAGAGAGTCTGCAGCACCAGAAAATGGTGACGATGCCTCAGAGCTCCCATATGAAGATGGCAAGCGTTGAAGATTGTCGGCATATGGAGGCAATTTGAACCCTTATCAAAACGTATTTTCAAATCGTGATCTGATCTAATGTATGCGAACACAAAGTAATAATACATCATGCATTTTATGCGCTCAATAGTATTCCTATCTTCTCCACAAGCATGGCGGATTGTTCGCCCTTGTTGTAGTTCTAGAGGAGTGCCTCTCATAAACTCAGTCTCCGCACATGACATCTGTGGATACAAAGGAATATTAACTGATGTGCCTGGACGCTGGGCGGAGGAGGTTGCCGATATCTTGATCGCCGAAGGAGCAGCAGCTGCAAGCATAGAAGAGCACAGGCCACCAGGCGTGCCAGAGCAGGAAATTTTTGAAGGGAACGAAGCTAGAGTTTGGGATAGATGTACTATTGTTACACATTATGGTATGGATGTGGACTTGGACATTGACGTATCTCTGAGACGAGTTAAGGAGATATTTGAGCTGCAGAATACCACAGTGACTGTGCAGCCAGTATGGCAGGAAGATTGGGAAGCGGCAGTCAAAGAAGCTTACAAACCTATTCAGTTACAAAGCAACCTTTGGATAGTTCCTTCTTGGCTCAAAGATCAGCCTCCGCATCCACAGGCTGTCAATGTTTTTTTGGAACCAGGCCTCGCCTTTGGAACTGGTGATCATCCAACCACGCGTCTCTGCCTTTCATGGTTGGCATCTTCTGATCTCAAAGAGAAGTCCTTATTAGATTACGGTACTGGAAGTGGCATATTAATGATAAGCGCCCTTGTACTAGGAGTCAGGAGAGCTGTTGGCACCGACATCGACCCCCTCTCCCTCAGAGCAGCAACACAGGCTGCAGTGCTGAATGATGTAGTTGACTCTGTGTCAGTCTATGCTGCTGCACCAATAGAAACTGACACTTTGGAAGATCTTGGTGGCCCATTTGACATCACTGTAGCAAACATCTTGCAAGGTCCATTAATGGCTTTAGCACCAAGGTTGGCACATCATACCATTCCTGGTGGCACTCTAGGCCTCTCTGGCATACTGACATCCCAAGTGTCAACCATCGAGGAAAAGTACAGCCAGTGGTTTGATAATTTCGAGCTCCATACAGAGGGGAAATGGGCCCTTCTGACCGCCACGAAGAAGTAATGATACCTCGCACACGACTGTTACAAAATTTCGCCAAACCACATCGTCATATTCATAAAAAAATTAAATGTATATTGTCTCAGAGATATAAAGTACAAGGCATTCTCATAAGAATACTCATGAAAATTATTATCAATGACTGATCTATTTAATGAGTAGATTCCTTCTCTTTGTCTTCCTCTACGATGAGGTGTTCCCACTGGCCATACCCAGCTTCGCCTGCCTTGAGCTGCTCTTGGATTGCAGAGTGAAAATTCTTCTGATTGATGCCCCCGTGGGAGTGCATTTTCTCACCATTTCGGTACATTACGAATGTAGGTGTAACACGAACTTGCATTTCCTTCATCATGGCGCGAGTATCAGGAGTCTCATCTCCAAATACTTCCACAAACACAGAGTCCACATAATGCTCCGCTGCTGCATGGTAGTTCTTTGCAAATGCACGACATGGACGACACCCCTTGGCTTTTGCCATGAGTACTACAAGCTTATCACCATTAGCCCTCAAAAGGTCTTGGAACTCTTGGGGGCTGTGGACCTGTTCGAGGAGGAGGGCGTGCGTGTGAGTTGAAGCACTTGAGATGGGTGGGAGGTTTTGAGTCGAACTCACCAAAGTAATTTTAGAGTTTTCGTCTCTATAGGACCTTTGGGGAGGAGATTCCAGCCTTTGTTCCTTCTTATCTGGGAACGAAGGCATTGTCAGCCCGAAAACTGCCGAGGTTGACATGGGGGCTCGGTGGCTACTACGTTGAGAATACTGCACCAGGAGTCTCATGGGACATTTATATTGACGCACAGCTATGTTGCTGGCAAAATTTTGGGGGAGGACGCGATGAACCATTCCGTGTATTTGTCAATTCTAACCGTAAGAATACACTTAAGAGTGTTTATATTTATTGGTTTTTAGACGCCAGGCCAGAATATATAGAAAGTTGTGGTTGATTTGCCTGAACGAGGGCGAATGGTGGATTATATAAGGTATCAAGTTCATGAAGCTGCTAGCAAGAATTTGTTGCATCATCGCCTGACGAAAGGCGTCCCCGTTTCGGGCATTCCGCATGGCCTCTTTTACATTCCACAGTTCATAGTCTGCCTACTGAGTTTGTTGGTAAAGTAGCTTATGGTTTGAAAGCCCTACCATGGCAGAATCGGGGACCTTTCTGTCGAGGCCCTAATGGTATTTGGATTATCGATCAGCGAAGTTGTAGTCATATTGGTGGCTGGGAGCTTCGCATTTGGTGGGTTATCCTTTATAAACGTTAATGAATACAAAACATCGGGTGTCCTCTAAATGTCGTATTCGACAATGTGCAGGTCCCAAAGATTTGCCTCGCATAGCTCGCACTGTTGGTGTTCTCACTGGACGAGCCACGGGCATCGTTCAAAAGGCCAGATCACGTCTTTTCCAGTACGCTGATGAAGCAGAACTCACACAGCTACATCAGGAACTTCAGCACACACTTCAACAACTTCACTCTATTAAAAATGAATTGAAGGCAGGATCTCTCCTCATGAAATCACCACCGACTGCTCTGACCCCAATCGAGCTAGACTCCAGCAGCACCAGCAGCAGGAAAAAGAACTCCATGGCTTCTTCTGCAGCCCACTTCATCCCTCCTCATGCAGAACAATCCCCTTCTACTAAATCAATTCACATACCAGTATCGGCCAAAGATGCAGGGTTAATACCTGATCGTTCTGCAAAAGGAGGAGGGGTATTGACTGGGAGCGATGTGGCGGTGGATGCCTTCATGGAAGAGTATGTGGCACGACGTGCAGCTCAATTTATTACGAAGAATACTATGTAATATACTACTAATAACCGCTACCTCCGCCTGCTCCTACATGCAGACCACGCAACATAGCCAATAAATCTTGCCCTGATATGACCTGTCCACCAGAGCCATATGAACCCAGATCAGCCCCCAGTATCCTTTTCTCTGGTTTGGGTCCTGCTATGTCCCCCCTCTGCTCACCAATCAGCTCAACCAATGCATTATTACTAAAGTCAGTCCATCCTTCTATGGACTCTAAAGCAGTTTTCAATTGAACCTGCCACTCTTCTAAAGATCTCGTGTCTTCTTCTTCTGCTGGCTCTGGCTCTGCTATATCTGCTATGCCTGTGGCTGTTGACTGCAACAACTCTGCAATTGCCAACATGAACCCAACATTAGGCCTCCTCCTTCCAATATCATCAACCACCTCACATGCTAAACAAAATTGAACTACATCAGGAAGAATGCTCCTCCAAAGGCACATGTCTCCACAGGCTGGTGAAACTATGAAATGAAGTGATTTTAACACAGAGCATTGAACAGCCGACGCATTTGGAAACTCTATCGCCAATTTCACACATGCCTTTACCAAGCCACTCCTCCTCACAACTTCAAATACACAAGGGCACTCAGCTCTCAAGAGTTGGGCTAGTAACTCTGCAATATTGGCTCTATGTGTGCCTATACCCGGCAGTGCAACCGTTCTGGAATAGGTGGTCACAAGGGGAACTGGCTGTATGTCTAATATCTGTTCCAATGTGGCCAGGTGGTCCAGTGCCTGTCCAGTGAAGGGTTTAAGATCACTCAATTGAGTATCCTTAAGCATGGGCAAAGCACATTCTGACATTTCTGCATCAATTTGATCTACAATCGCCCTCAGTGGTACCGACAGAGCAGGTATATGGGGGGCATTGGCATCCAGCGCACTCAAAACGTCATCCCAAAGGAGTACAGATGCTCGTCGAGGTTCTATTTCTTCTTCTTCCTGTTGCTCTCCTTGGTCTCCTGTCTTGTCATCGTCATCGTTATCATCTATTTGGAAATATTTTCTGACGACGACTGAGTTCCTCAGATCATCAGCGAGAGTGCTCTCTTTCATCGCAGGGCTATATCCATAATCTACTTGCAGCATCTTTCTACCTTGATCAGTCAATGACTGTAAAGCCGATATGCCTGTCTCTGTCAAACCTGGATTTTGTTTTAAATTAAGTTCAATGAGATCTGGCGCTGCGCCATTCCCAAGTTCTTCCACCAACAGTTGCACCCCGCTATCGGTGAGCTGGTTGCATGACAGATCCAGTGACAATATCACTGTATTCTTCCTCAAAGCTTCATTTAATTTCTCAATATGCGCATCTGCTATAGATGCCCCATCTAACCGTATCCACATCGAATCCTCGCTGTTTGAAACTAGGAGACTCACAGCTTCATCAAAGCGTTTATTGATACCTCCAGTCGACTTCTTTTTCTGCGAGGCCGATGGGCACTGAATCGCTGACCTTGGACGGTTTAATAATTTTTAAAAAGGGATACACCTACCTTCCTCTTCTTCTTCTTTTTGGCGCCTGACTTGGGAGACTCGCCCTCCTCACTTGCATCAGTAAAGTCATCTTCATCAAATTCATTCCTTTCGTCTTCAATTCCTTCATCTTTTGGTAGTTTAGGAGAATCCTCGGAGTCAAGCATATTTTCCCTCTCTAATGGACTTGGACTCTTGGGGCTCATCGCTCAGGGGTGATTGTCACGCAAATCTAAACACTACAGGTATATATGCAGTCATAACCTCAAGATGTGTCCTCAATAAATGATAGTTTGAAATCATACTGTTTCCGCTCGACTAGCATTTAAGTGTTCTATGACTACATGGGACAAGGTGACTTTCAAAGCATAACTGCAGTATTATGTTTAGAACACATATTTGTGCAGTAAAGAGATGCCACACCCCAAGCCTCTCTTCAAAAAAGTGGCTCAACATGGCTGGTACAGCATTGCACAAATCCTATGGGCTTCGCAAATACACGACGTTGAGAATTGTGGGCTATTTCGGACATGGCATGAGCAGGCGGGGAGCATTAGGCTGATGTGGCAGGCAGAGGACTCCTTGCCATTCCAGAATGATATCAAACCCGGAGCTACTCTTTAAGAGTTTCCTAGTACAGTAACGGATCTCCTTTTCTCCTTTTCGACTTTTCGAGTTACTACTTTGACTGGAGGAGGCCACCTATCGCTGAATTCCAAGTGTCCAGATCGTTGTCCGGGATGCTTTCTGTCGTTAGAAAAATTGCGGCAAGCCAACGGATCTTACTCGCACCGACTGCGTGTCGGAGTTTGTCTGAACTAGCTTTAGAAGACCATTCGCAAGTTCTGGGTACCTGTGGGTTGGAGCCCTTCTCCGAGGACTTTGTCCAAAATGCAGAGCGGATGGAGGCCTTAGTGGACCAACTTCGTGCTGATGTGGATCACGCCCTCAAAGGCGGTGGCACTGTTGCGGTAGAGCGCCACCATGCACGAAACAAATTGCTGCCGAGGGAAAGGATAGATCTTCTCCTAGACCCAGGCTCTCCTTTTCTAGAGTTGAGTCAGCTGGCGGGCAAGGGTTTGTATGACAAGGACGATGTCCCCTGTGGGGGCATAGTCACTGGCATTGGACTGGTACAAGGGCGATTGATGACAATAGTAGCCAATGATGCAACAGTGAAAGGTGGCACCTATTACCCTATCACAGTCAAGAAGCATCTCAGGGCACAAGAAATAGCTGCAGCATGTCGTATACCCTGCATGTACCTGGTGGACAGTGGGGGTGCCCATTTACCAAGACAGGCAGATGTGTTTCCCGATAGAGACCATTTCGGAAGAATTTTCTTCAATCAAGCTAGAATGTCAGCTCAAGGTATCGCTCAAATTGCTGTTGTTTTGGGCAGTTGTACTGCAGGAGGTGCCTACGTTCCTGCCATGAGCGATGAGTCAATCATAGTTCGTAAGAATGGTACCATCTTCCTGGGGGGTCCTCCTCTGGTGAAAGCTGCGACAGGCGAGAGCGTGACGGCTGAAGAGCTGGGCGGGGCAGAGTTGCACACCACCGCCTCTGGGGTGGCTGACCATTTGGCTGAGGATGAGCCACATGCATTGGCTCTAGCACGGTCTATAGCTGCCACCCTGTCTAGCAGTACAGTAGGTGATCCGTGGATGTACAGTGCTGCAAGGAGGTATGATGAGCCCAAGTACCCGCCTACTGACCTCCGTGGTATCATTCCTGTGGACCCTCGAAAACCCTGGGATGTGAGAGGGGCGTTGGCGAGAATAGTAGATGGCTCAAGATTTCATGAATTCAAAGCAAATTATGGAAAGTCGCTGATAACTGGATTTGGCAGTTTATATGGAATGCAGGTGGGCATAGTAGCAAATAATGGCATTTTATTTAGCGAGGCAGCACTGAAAGGTGCTCATTTTATCCAACTGTGTGCGCAGAGGAGGGTACCCTTGATATTCTTGCAGAACATTACAGGCTTTATGGTTGGTAAGAAGTATGAGGCAGCTGGTATTGCCAAGGATGGAGCTAAAATGGTCACTGCGGTTGCCTGTGCAGACGTTCCAAAGCTGACATTGATCGTAGGCGGTAGTTTTGGTGCTGGTAATTATGGTATGTGTGGCCGAGCATATTCCCCTCATTTCATGTTTATGTGGCCAAATGCAAGAATTTCTGTGATGGGTGGCGATCAGGCTGCCACAGTGCTGGATGTCGTTGAGAGTGAGAAGAGAGCGAGGGAGGGGAGGGGGTGGCCTGAGGAAGAGCAAGAAAAATTCAAAGAGTCAATAAGGAAGAGGTATGATCGAGAGGGAGAGCCTTCATTTGCCAGTGCCAGGTTGTGGGATGATGGAGTGATTGATCCAGTCGATACGCGTAAAGTTCTTGGGTTGGCGCTCGGTGCGGCAGTGCATGGGATGACCGATGCAAGAGCTCCTGTGTCAAAGTCATATGGAGTGTTTAGAATGTAGAGATTATGAACTTCATTACGCTGTAATTGAAAGACATATACAATTTTTTAAAAGCTCTGCACAAAGCCATTCCCCTTTTTGGTCCAGATCATTATGTCGAGTAATACCTTTTTGACGGGCTTTTTGAAATCATGGGGAGTGATTCTGGCATCGGAAATTGGTGACAAGACATTCTTTATAGCAGCCATTATGGCAATGCGCAACCCAAGGCGACTGGTCAGTGATTACGTTCAAGACGCAGTTAAGCAAACGGCTAATGTCTCCTTCTTCACAGGTATTTGCAGGGGCTATAGGCGCTTTAGCAGCTATGACGGTACTATCTGCGCTCATGGGGTATGCTGCCCCAGCACTTATTTCGAAAACGTACACTCACTATGCCGCCACCGCCCTGTTTCTCTTGTTTGGTCTGCGAATGCTTTGGGATGCAGCCAAGGATTCTCATGCAGGGGAGTCTGAGTTAGATGAGGTAGAAAAGGAATTGGCAGGTGGGCGTAAAGATGCAGAGCCAGGAAAAGCCGTGACGGCTCTCCTTCGGAGATTCGTTTCGCCCATACTGTTAGAAGCATTTACTCTGACTTTTGTGGCAGAGTGGGGTGACCGAAGTCAGATTGCAACGATAGGCTTGGCAGCAGCATCGGATGTGGTTGGAGTGACAGTCGGTGGTATCGTAGGACATGCAATATGTACTGGAGCAGCTGTTCTCGGTGGAAAGCACTTGGCAACACACATAGATGAACGTGTCGTAGGGTTTGTTGGTGGCATCTTGTTCTTACTGTTTGCTGCCCATTCTGCATGGACGGGCCCTGAGTAAGTCAAATTTGATCTACTACTGTTACATTCCAGCTCTAATATAGTCGTGCTCTTGTTCCTCCTCCATTCTCGTGCTCTTTGTCTTTGTCAACACTTCTGCAGGAGGGCCCGCCTCGGTCATCGCCTCATCCATGAGTCTCACCACCGATCTGAGCTCATGTGCCGGCCATATCACCAACTCCCAGCTGACTAGTATCGCTATCAGAAACACAGTAACAAAGTATGCAAGCCATGCGGCTTGGTTGATCCAGGAGAATGGCCCCTGAATAATAGTCAGGGCTAGGGCTACTGAACCTAGGCACACAAGTAATCCAAGAGCTATTGCAAAGCCTTTTATTCTTGCCTTTAACTTTTTATTCAAGACTGTAGATGTTGTCTGCTTAGCATTTGAAAATAAAACCCCCAGTAACACCATCGTCCAGATGCATTGCAGGATGACTGCAGCAGCTGGAAATGTGCAAAGAGTGCACTGTGTACCGTCACACTCATCAGTATTTCCGGCCCAATATGTTCCTAAAAGCACTCCAAGAACAGACCTTGGGGCTGTCTCAATTTGCAAGTCGAATATGCCCTGCAGTGCAAGCGAAATCCACGCAGTCACTGCCTGGAGGAGGCCTATGGCAACCGCTACTGTCGCCAATGCTGCTGCCCAAAGTTCCCGGCGCGCAGGTAGATTTCTATTATAACTTTTTCTATTGGCAGCAGCAAACATAAAGAGAGTAATAAGAGTGCAAAGAGGTTGTAATATGCCCAGTGTGGCAGTGAGGTAGATCCTACACATCCACCCAGCACCCGTCCAACCTGTGATGCTGGAAGGAAAAATGACAGAAGTTGCACCCCATATTGTGCTCAACCAAAGGACTTGGGCGGCTAACCAAGCTACGAGTAAAGACTCCAATGCAACTCTTCCTGGCCAAAGAATGTTCAGGTTGCCCGAAGTGAGTGACCTCTGTCGTCGGTGCCAAGGTATTGCATAAATTCCGCCTAATGTAGCGAAAGCTATGCCTATTCCAATAAATATCAATATTGTAAAGTCTATGGGACGCAAGTCGTTCAGTGACAGAGCCATTTGTGTGTACCAAAACGAATGTCAACTAAAACTCCGTGTATAAAAGTCGCATAACCTGCCTCTCCTTGTTTAATTTTAACAAAATATCCAAGGCAATTTCCTGACACTGATCATGATACCGTCGCACAGACCGTGGTCTATCTGTTTTTGAATACTCTCAACTACTTGCGCAGCAGGGCATCCAGTCTGCCCTCCTTGATTGATTCGAGGTGAGGCGTGGTTGTTGGCAGGCGTCAAGGATGAGCTAAACCCACCATAAGGGTGACTCTACCATATAAGCATGCTATGTATACGCACATTTTGCTTCATTTGCACATAATAATCCATATTATCATATATAAATTGTTATAGTCCTTTCAAAGGAGTATTCAATTGCTCTAGTTTCACTGATCCACACGTCGAACAGGTACCGTCGAAAAACCATGGATGTCGAGAAGGGGTCCCAATTGGATTCCAATGGAAGTGATGGAGATCATATGATGACGAAAGACGATCGTCTGAGAAGTGCGGGCCTGAGCAAGAAGTTCCTCAGTGCTGGCGGCATGACGGTCACCTTTCACAACTTGACATACACGGTCATCAACAGCCAGAACAAGAAGGAGAAAATATCTCTTCTCATGAATGTGAGTGGTTTCTTGCAAGCTGGAGAGATGAGTGCATTGATGGGCCCCTCAGGTTCAGGAAAGACAACCCTTTTGGATGTCTTGGCAGGTCGTAAAACAGTTGGAAGTCAGACTGGAGAGATTCTCTTCGCTGGAAATACTTCCACCAAGCAGTTTTTGCGTAGATTCACAGGGTATGTGGAACAGTTTGATACCCTTTTGGATGTGCTTACTGTCGAAGAGATGTTGCTGTACACCGCTGAGCTCAAGAGGCCGTTGAGCGAACCTTGGGCTGAGAAGAAGTCGGCGGTGGATGAGCTTCTCAAAGTCTTGGCCCTCGAACCTTGCAGACATGTCAAGATTGGAAACCCATTAAATCGTGGTATCAGTGGGGGTCAAGCCAAGAGAGTCAACATCGGAATTGCGGTATGTGTGCTGTGCTGTGCTGTGTTATGTCCTTGTGTAGTATATATATGTACTACGAAAAGTGTTCCTAGTTTGTTTGTGCTGACACATCCTTATCGTAATTGATTTTGTAGTTGATCTCAAACCCGCGGGTGCTTTTCCTGGATGAACCGACATCTGGCTTGGACTCTTATACATCGAATGAAGTCATGTCAGTGGTCAAATCGTTGGCTAATTATGGCATTACCGTCTGTGCCACAGTCCATTCGCCGACCAGTTACACTTTTGGTCTCTTCAACCGTGTGTTAATGTTGTTGCGTGGTCAGGTCATCTACTTTGGCCGTAATGGCGGCACCGCATTGGAGTATTTCCAGAAGCTTGCTCCAGGCATTGAAGGCATCAAACAAGGTGAGAATCCTGCTGAATGGATTGTGGATCTCACAACGCTGGCAGATCGTCAAGGACGGGCTCCCGAGTTTGCGACCGCGTTTGAGAAGTCGGTTTTGCAAGAAGACGCCAACAGGGAGGTGAACTCTTTACTCAAAGAAACAAGTTCCTTGGACCAAGCCACGCTCAAAGATCTGCAAGTCAAGCGCGAAACATCAACGCCATTTTGGTGGGCGCTCTTGGTGCTGCTGAAATATCGCACCACCAAAAACTATCGGAATGGAGATTACTTGGGAGCTCGTTTGGGCGACAAAATCTTGCTCACTTTCATCATTTTCTCCTTGTATTGGAGCATTGGGGACAATCTGCAAGAGTATAACCTTATCAACATTGCTGCCGTATTGTTCATGTGGTGCACGCTTCCTGCCTATGGCGCTGCTGCCTATGTCCCAGCCATCGTGGTGGAGCGCCCATTGTTTGTGAGGGAACGGAATGATGGCCTCTACAGAGTGGTGACCTATCTTTGTGCAAAGATTGTTGAGGAGGCAGGGGTCGCTCTTATCGCCTCCATCATTTTCTCTAATGTCGTGTTTTGGGCTGTGCAGTTGCAAGGCTCCTTTGGCCTTTTTTGGTTGGTCTACTTTGCAACACTCATGGTTGGCATTGTGGTGGCCTACTTCATCGCTGCTTTATCACCCAACCTTGACGTTGCCAATGCTGCTCTCCCTGCATATGTTACTTCGCTCCTGTTCTTTGCGGGTATGCTGCTGCGCTGGGATCAGATGCCCAAGTATTGGCAGTGGTATGGGTACATTGATTTTTTGAGGTATGCATGGGGCAGTCTCATGGCCAATCAGTTTGCTGGAAGTAGAAATGTTCCCTTTTTGGGTGCTCCGGGTATCCTCGAGTACTACTCCCTTGGTGGGATATCTGCATGGGGTTGGATGGGCATCATCTTTGGTTTCTTCGCTTTCTTCTTCGTTGCAGCCTTCCTGGCTCTCACTTTTGTCAAACACACCAAGCGTTGAATTGATAAATACCTGCTGAAACACTATTGTACACAGTCTTGGAATGTTTCACCATTTTGTTAATAATAATACGTCAAAGAAGAATTGAGTTTCCATAGCGATGTTACACTTTTAAACAATTGTAAAATTACTGGCATTTTTCTGTATGCCCCTTGGAATGAGGTCCAATGGTGGTGGTGGCATCAGTGTCATGACGTGCTGCTGTTGTGCTGGGAGCAACTCTTTGACTGCAATTGCCGGTGGTTTGACTCCATCTTGCTGACTTTTAAATGCTTCTACTTGTTTCTGCCAGTCCCCTGGAATTAAAAGCTGCAGTGTATCATTGCCAGACTTGCCGTGAGGGTAGATGAGCCTGATCACCATGTTACCAGAGCAGTCTAATGGGGGAAAATTGCACTTTGCTTTGGTGCCTTTTAATTGTCGAAGCCTTGTGTCATACACAACTGCAGCTTCTTCTTGTGTTTGATATGTACCCAACCATTCTCTAGCTCCACTATGCTGATTGCGGATTTCAGCAGCATACGTTCCCCACTGCCGCCTCCGCACACCAATGAAAGCAGCAGTTTTGCTTTTGACAGTTTTTCTCTCTACTGATACTGTGGGCTTTGGCCTTTTGTCATCTAATATACTTAAAGATGGCTTTGCTCGGCGTTTTCTAATAGAAATCTCAACACTTTGATTGGGTGTCGCTGCTAAATTTAACAGGAGTTCAGCGGCATTCGAGTGTGTGCCCAACATATCTATCTCAGGAGAGGGCTCCTCTTCCTTTTCTACTTCTGAAGCGCTATTTTCTGCTGGACCCAGCTCGCTGTAAAGCAGTGGCTGCATTGTGGATGTATTCGAAATAACGAAATTCACTTGAGTTAGGAGAAAAATGACGGGTACAACTATGCTGCTTCTGACATCATCAAGTCGACAATGCGCTCGAATTTGATGGAATATGTCCACAGAGATCCTTATATGTAGGTCATACGTTTATTTAAACATGTTCATATCTCTAAGGTATGGATACATTGGGTACATTTCATAATGAAGTGTCTACCCACGACCAAGCCGCCACATGCTGTCTCTTGGGTCCGCACGATAATTTTTCAAATGCTCGTGATTTGTCTCCGCAATGGGTTGTCCAATGTTCAAGACTTTTTACATAATATATCAAGTTACGTCATTAAATGTCGTGTCAATTTTGGATGTACAAGAAACCGCACTTTGAAATACCTTTATGCTACAGTTTCTCCAAGTTTGGAGCGAACACCAGGCATCGCAAGATCAGGGTGCCAAGAGCCAAGCGACCTTATGAAGAATCCTCTGATCCACCAACGCCGCGCAAAAGACCTGAAGAAGATGAGAGATACAGAAGGGTCGACTTTTCTTCGCAGCACGCTTACGAGGCGAGGCAGCTGTTCCTCCACCAGCTCTCTGTGGGCCCCGGCATCGACCTTGCAAGAGCTGCCCTGGCCATTGCTGCGGAGGACGACGCCCTCGTGTCTCATTCCTCAGTCAAGTTTCCAGATTTGAGTTATTTGCAAAGGTTGGAACGCATAGCAAATGACGTAGCATTCACTGTACTGCCTACCCTCTCTGCGAGAAATGCGAGGGGGCGGGTCGAGGCCGTGTACAACCATTTATTTGGGACATTGGGATTTACAACACCAGCAATGGCTGGTGGAAGATCTAATATCCCAATTGGAAGCACAGTAGATCATCCAGGAGTCTATGAAGATGCAAGGCATGCTTACATCAATGAAGCATTGGTGCGGAAGCGTGGAATACCTGCGATTCTTGCAGTCATCGCTGCCGATATATACAGACGACTTTTAGAGATTGGTGCCATAGAATTCGCAGTTAGATTAGATGTGAAGGATCTTACAACATTGCCAACTGTAGAGTTGTTGGAAGGAATTTCAAGGGAGAGTGCAATTGTCCCTGGTACTGGAACACCCTTGAACTTTTGCACCACGGACACCTTGGCAGAGTGCTTACTATTTCTGCGCAGAGCATATTGGCCATACACTTGGGATGCCAAGTTGGGTGGGTTTCAATCTGCTGCAAGAGCGTTTCTAAATGGCGGAGAGGATGCAGAACTGGAAGCTATTGCCAGAACAGCCCGCCATCGACTCGACAGAGGAATATGGACCAGTCCCGGCGCTGGGGATTTGAGAAGAGCCCTTGCGGCAGCCGAAAGATTGGTTTTATTGCGTCCAGAGTGTGCTGAAGATAGACTCTACCTCTCGGTATCCTACTGTCATGTTGGGAAGTTATCTCAGGCGAAGGCAGAGCTCAAGGAATATTATCGGGTGTTGGGCAGTGCTCCTGGACGGAGACCGTTCAAATTGTCCACCTCCAGCGGACTCTTGATGTCAGATAGCAGTGATGATAGAGTGGCAGCTGAAATTTTGGACGTGTTGCAACAAGTTCGGGGCGTGAGGACTGTTGAATGTCTCAGTGTAGAGTCTGCTTTGCATCAGCCTGCCCCAGAGCAACAAGACAATGTACAAATCCCTCTTACATGGTAACAGCAGATCACACCTCAATAATGATCAGAAACAGCTAAAACATGCACACCCTCCTTTGGGTTTGGGTACTTGAGCTGAAGGTTGTACAGATCCCACCCTTTTGTGCTCTTTTTCCATACTAGCCGCTGTCCTATCCATCTCAAATGGACTCGGAGGTAAAATTTCTGGACTTGGATTCTTAATCGGTGCCATGGTGATGGGGCTTCCAAACGGTTGTTTAGCATCTACTTCTAACTCTGTACCTATAAGTGAGATGACTTGCTCTATGTTTGGCTTCAAAAAGCTATGGTCTCCATCAAACCAATGAACCCCTCTAAACATTTCTTCCGTACTGCAGTCTGTCCAAGCCTCCAGCTGCGCCTCATTGTACCTATTGTCACTGTTACCTCCCAAAACAACCAGGGGGCATGGAACAATGGCATCCTCAGGTGCCTCATATGTCTCCACAACTGTAAAATCAGACTGTAACAGTGGCATGATGAATTTTTTCATGGACTCATTCTTCAAGTCTGGATTCTCACCATACCTCCTCTCCATCGCATTCCAAAAGTCATGTGGCTCTAGTGTATGCATTGATACAGGGTCAAGATCATTTTCTATACCAGCGAGAGTGGGTGAGCGATTGCCTGACACGAACAAAGTGACTGGGAGGGGACCTCCCCGTCGCTGTAATTCCTTAGTGAGAGAATAAGCCACCCAGGCCCCCATGGAATGCCCAAAAAAAGCAAATGGACCTTCATTTAGTAGTGGACCAATTCCCTGCAAGATTGCCTCCACTAATGCAGACATATTCTCAAGTCTGGGCTCCTTCATCCGTGAATTTCTGCCAGGAAGTTCGACTGGGAGTACCTGAAGACGGATGGGATGAATGTCAGCAAGCGAACAGAGTTTTTTCGAGTATGTTTGGACTTGCTTCAATATTTGATGGGAGAAGCTTTTCCCATCCGTGATATACCCAAGCCCCACTGCCTGCTTGGGGAAAGCAAAACAATCTGAGGGCACTGTCGCGGGTCTCAGTCACGCCAGGTGCCCTAAGTACCCACTTTCCTGACGTCGTCATACTGTAAATTAGTCGATTTAAGAGTTCATTCGATTAAGCGCGGAAAGCTGTGTAATAAGCCGTATTTGTCCTGACTTAGACTTTGTGAATTGTTCGAGGCTTCAAATGAAGTCAAGTATACGCAGGTATACCTTTCAGAATTGCCATGATTTCATTGCACTTCAGGCAATCTACAGATTTAAACAGTTAGAAGGCTTTATTCGAACATCTCGAAGAAGCCATTCCTGGTCAAAACAATGGCAACTGCAACACAACAACCTCCAGGTGCATTGAAGCCTGGACAGCAGTCGAAGCCTAAAGTGCTAGACACTACGAAACAGGTACGTCAATAAACAAGCGTTCACTTTGGCCTCTCACTTATGCACACAACCCTCCCACAGGCCGACCGCCACACACAATTATCGTCCCTTCTTCTGAACGCTGAGAAAGCTTCTGATTCATTAGAGCGCATGCTAGCGGTATGCAGAGCTGTCTTTTGTTTCATTACAGATGTAATTAGGCCTGGTAGAGGCTTTCAAGATGTGCCTGTGGTAGTTCTAGGTCAGCATTACCTATCTCACAGAGAACTGTCAGAAAAGTGGAAGGGAGATCCAACAAGGGTTTATTTACAGGAAATTTGTGCCTACGATCCTTCGTATGGTGCTACAATGCCTGGTAAATACAAAAAAGAAGGGCACACAGAGATTTCTAGGTTGGCATTAAAAATAGCGCCTGTCTGTCGGGCCAAAGTGAAGAAGGAGGGCCTCATTGGCACAACTGCAATGGCTTACATTGAATGCTCCTTTGAAGGCGAGTCCAGCATTAGCTTCCGAAGGCATGCAGAGCGCTACCTTATCACTCTCCCCTCTCTCATTCTTATCCCGCCTACATCAGCACAGCCAGGTGATTTTGGGAAAGCGTGGACAATGGATATTGATGGAACTGCCACGGTTCAGTGCAGGGACACTGGCTTGGAAGGAGAGCTCAAGTTTAAAGCTTTTCAAGATCATAGAGTGAAGGGGACTATATACCGCCTTGCTGGAGAGGGAACCCAGCGGGTGGCCAAGGTGGAGGGGCAGTGGGATGGACAGGTGGAGGCTCAGAGTTTGGAGCAAGAAGCCTCAGGTATCCTCTTCGATATTGCTGACCTTCCGCCGTCTCTGCCATATCCCCTGTCTGTGAATATTTCGCAGCCAGGCCCACGCTTCCTGACACGATTATGGAGCGCGATATTGGAGTCTCTCCTGTATGCAACGGCAGCTAGTGGGGAAGGAAAGAGGGCTGTTGATTTGGTGTCTATATTACCAGTACTCATGAGGAAATCATTGCTGTATGAGGTTGCCGAAGGAGCGAAAGGCAATAAAGCTGAATTGGATGGTGAGGCTGCTGATGCCGTGGCAGAAGACACAAGACCCCTTCCACCCATCACCAAAATACAAAGGGCTATGGGTCAATCACCTATATATCAACTTCATTATAGAGTTCAAGCAATACCAGAAGTAGTGTAACTAAACATTTTGAGATTTTTTGGGTTGCCAGAGTGGATTTCTTGGAGCGCTGTCCGTTGCTCTTGGACGATAGCTGCTCTCCCTGCCACTGTCTCTGACGGCAGGGTGCTTTAAACCAGGTTTCTCCGCCTCGACGAATCCAAAGCTATCCGTGTTGACTGTAAAAAATGTATGATAACTGTAAGAGAAAAAAATATCTTAAAGTGTGTTAAAGGGTCGGTTTCTTACCGTACGTTGAATGTCCATGCAGAGGACCAAACAACTTCTTTTCGTCTGAACTCATCATATGTATCTACTGTATCAATGTCTTACTGTTAAGTTGTGGGCATAGTCAAGGGAGAGAAACCTCAAGTTTCCGGCGGTGATGTGACTTTTGTCTCGTCGCCAGAAATATCGAAATCTCAGGCCTGGGAGGAGAGTGAGAAGTGATTCTACACGGAGGCATTTTGGCCCCGCGGCAACTCCTTAATTAACTTCAAAGTATTGAATTTTTGCAACTCAATGCCGATGACAGAGGGATTGCGTGACAACATTCGCTGGATTCTCAGAGATCTTGGTTGCATTCGCGCAGCTTAGGAGGCAAATATTGCAAATATTTTAGCACGCTCCAGCTCTCTAGACATTAGGAAATGTTCAATAGGAAAACGAAAGATAAATCGGACGATACTTCTGCCGGAAGCCCTGAAAAGCCCCCTACAGAGCACATCAATAGCTCATACAGAGCCGCTTTTGGAGGACCTGGTGGCATTCCGTCAGAGACTTGGACTGCTGGTTCTTTCGGTCCTAGGCCCAGCAATGCCGGCAGACGACCAACGCCAGCCCAAGGCATCGTTCCCGGGCTTAGTACTGGAGAAGTGACGCCCAGTAAATCATCTATTAAGTATTCAGTGTCGTCGAGCGGACATCGAGCACCATTTGCCACGGAAGATGACGATGTCGGCCGATCTCCGTCTAGCTTGCCAAAGAAGAAGGCATATAGTGAATCCACTAGAGAAGTGGAGTGTGTTTTTGGTGAGGCCGCCGCATTAGCAGTTGCACACACTGCCTACCTATCATCTGCAGAAAAAGAGTCGCCTGGAGGCTCAACAGAGCCAAGCGCCACAGAAGAACAACTGGCAGTTGATTTGGCAACAAGTGTAGCCACCAAAGCTTCCACGGCTGCTGCAGCCGCAACGAGAGCAATAGAAGCAGCGCACTATCACAGTAGTAGAAAATCAAGCACGACTGACAGAAGTAGTGAGGTTAGATCATTGCTGTCTGTCCTAGTCTCAGGGGGATCCTCAGAACAAATTTCAGCTGCCAACCAGCTGAAAGAATTGTGTGGAGGGGATGAAGCATCTTGCAAATCTGTAGCATCCAATGGTGGGGTGCATACATTACATTTGTGTATACAATCTTCAAACACCCAACTGCGGGACTCGTGCACCCACATACTGACGGATGTCTATCAGACCAATGATACGCTCGCTTTCAAGAAGGAAATAATTAAAGCCCCGGGTGGCATCGTACGATTCATAGAGACTATGTTGTTGGCGTTGGAAAATGGTCAGGCGAGTGCAGGGGGATTCTTGGCGGCCATTGCCGGAGTGCCTGATGATGCAGCTAAGACTGCATTCTCCCGTTGCAAGGCAGTCAAGCGCATAGCCGCGGTTGCAATGGACAAGGGCTTTGACAAGATAGTCAGATTAGCTGCATTAGAAGCATTGGAAGCATTTGCAAATGTGGATCCAGTACATTTGAAGAAAATTGCTTGGTCAGGTGGACTCCAAGAATTGGCATGTTTGCTGTCACAGGACGCTATCATTCACCCCCCCGTGCTGAGGATCTTACTCAAAGCAGTGTCTGTCTACCCAGAGTTCATCGATGCATTGGCCACACCTGACAGCATCCCTTTATTGTCAAAGTTTATAGGTTGTCCAAATCATCACCTCTCATTGCAAGTGACTGCCGGAGCCATCCTGGCCCTAGTGAGTGGGCTCCCTGTCCTGAGAACAGATGCTTCTTCCTCAATGATTGATACCACTCTACCCAGAGCATGTGAGGTATTGCACGATGAGGATGTGACTACCCCAGATGAGCTGAGAGGTAGTTGTGCAGCGATAGTTGCCCACCTCATGCAGCGCTCTGCGGTTTGCTGCCATGTAGTCATGTACCACACCGCTGTATTGAAAACTACTTTGAATACGTTGATTACAACGAAACAATTTTTATTAGCTGAGAAGTTTTTAGTGGCATCGGCAGCGTTTGCACAGGAGCCTGGGTGTGATATTACAATGGCTGGTTCTTAATTGTTCATGTACCTTTCTTATTTTGCACCCTTCTTTCTCCACATGAATTGAGGGTTGTCACATTGCTCTTGTACAGGCATAGTAGAGCAATACGGAACATATTCCAAACCATTGTAAGCAGCATCATTTAAAGCCTTGCGAATCTGATACTCCCAAGCATCCTCTGGGACCTTGTTGTGAGCCTGATGACGGAGGAAGACGGTGAGTCACATATGTTGGACAGAAGGAGCGTGAAAGCAACGTAGTATAGTATCAAAGATAGTCTTAGAAACGTTCCGGGCAAACATATGGGCGTTAACGTGCAAGCAAGAGCTGGTCAATGCGTGCATGGCAACCAACGATCGAGGACAAAAATGCCCGAGAACTCACCGCAGCTGTCCAAATATCAGGTTCCTCGTGAAATTCCTCAGTCATAGCTATAAATCAAGTATAACAACTTTAATGTATGGAAGAATTGATCGAAGCCAGCTGTTTGAAGGTTTCGTTCAGCAGTGTCACATCTGGCATTGGCATTTGGCTTCCTTGTAAGAGAGAGAGAGAGGCATATATGATACACCACCTTCTCAAACCCATTCTTACACTTTATACAGTATACTACTAATTTTAATTTCTTCTCCTCTCATAAGACTTCAATAGTATCACAAATGTCTACGCTTTGATCTAGCTGATGGCAGCCAGCAGCCCGAAGCCCAATTCTGAACGCCTGGAACAGATGCGATGTCATCAACCATGGACTCCAATCGCGCCATTGGTCCTTCCAGTTCATACTCCATCACAAAAAGAGCAGCTTCCACATCAGCACTACCGCTGTATGCACATATATTATGTCTATGCTTTGATATGGCATTGGCAACATCTGCCAAAAGGCCAGCTCTGTCATTACAGTTGATGACCAGCCACGTCACCTGACAGTCATCCATGTGGACTCCATTATTCGCACTCAATGCCAACTGACTACACGTGTCACCTGCAACCACTTCTAACCCTTTACTAGCAGCCATAGCCGCATGTTCTTTCAAAAATTTTGCAATCTTGTGCCTTGAAGACTTCGTTTTCGCAGCCTCCAACCACTGAGCATGCCGTTTGATGATGGTGGCATTGACTGGCCCCTTGTATGTTATCACCTCTACTACTTCTGCATTAGCTAACTCGTGACTGGCGGGAACTACTTTTCCATTGACTTTGGCAGCAACCATTGTGTTGCCTATGTCGGTGTGGATGTGGTAGGCAAAATCCACGACAGTCGCTCCTTTGGGAAGACGGGTGACCTGACCAGAAGGCGTGAACACAAACACTCCCTGCCCTAACAAATCATCCGTGATACAATCGACAAATTCCTGAGCTGTTAATGTCCCGACAAACTCTTCTTGCCACTGGCGTATAGAATTAAGCCAATTGATCCGTCGTGACATGATTCCCGAATCTAACTTGGCTCCATTACTGGGGGCAGGCTCAGAGAGGGATTTGTTCAAATAGGCGCCCAAACCCCATGGCAACACTGAGCTCTTTCCGTTGGCTGATCCTCCTCCTCCTCCTCCATCCAATGCAATGACACCATTTCCAGTGATATAGGCTCCATTCCCATTTTCACCATTGACAGCAACCCTTGCCCCATTCCCGTTGCTCGAGGACGACGACCCCATGCAGTCTGCACACGACCAACTCTCAACTGCTATGCCGTACTCAGCCAACCTTTGCATCTCTTTCGTTTTGATTTGAATTTCTATCGCAAACAGTCCAGGCCCCCTGGGTGGCCGTGCATCCTCAGAGCTTAAACCAGTCGGGAGGACAGAGGTATGCAAACTCTGGTAGTTATTAGATTTAGGGGTGGCAATATAGTCCTTGACACCTCCAGGTATGGGTGCCCAAAATGAATGCACCAACCCCATTACATGGTAACACAATTGCTTTGAACCAGCACCTGGTACACACGGTTCAAGGGTTACCATCAACTGAGATATTTCTGCTACATCCTTGACAGACTTGCCACTTTCCTGGAGTTTCCTCCAGAGTGAATACAGTGCTTTACGATTTATTTCGACCTTCACTTCAGCAAGTTTAGACATCAGATATTGATCGCTTTCAAGTCGTTTGGTCAGTTCAACACGAGCACATTCCAGTACCGTGCACTGCTGTTGCCAAAGCTTGTCCACGGCCTTGGCCATCAACGCATATTGAGCTGGCATGGCATACATAAAACTCAACTCCTCAAGCTCCTCTTTAATTGTGTACAGGCCTAAGAGGCGGGCTAATGGAGCAAAAACAGTCAATGTCTCCTGTGCTATGCGACGTTGCTTTCCAGGTGGCATCGAAGCCATTGTCCTCATGTTGTGCAGCCGATCTGCAAGCTTGACCACTATTATCCTCACTTCCTCAGTCATCGCTAAAAATAAAAATTGTAAATCTTGAGCTTTGGGATCGACGGGAACATTGCCATTAGGGTTATTCATTGTAGTAGCATCCCACGTATCTGCTGCAATTCTCTCTGGATGATGGGTGGGTAACTTACTGAATTTAGTTTCGCCCTCCACAATTCTCTTCACCGCCAACCCAAAGCTGAACTCAATTTCTTCCAAACCGACCAGTTCACCACAGTCCTCGACTGTATCATGGAGAAGGCCGGCAACAAGGGATTCGTAGTCCATTTTCAGTTCTGCTAGTATACGAGTGACTTCTACTGGATGTGTAATGAAGGGCTCACCACTTTTTCTGGTCTGGCTGGAGTGAGCATCGTAAGCCAACGACAGCGCCTCTCTCACCTTTCGCTTCTCCTCCTTGGGAAGGTAGCCTAATAAAGGAGCTAGTCTGTTGTCCCACAACCATTCTTCACTTATTAATTCTAATGCCTTCATTCGTTGGTAAAAAGAGTAGTCTGCTGCTTGCAGAGCAGAGCACAGTAGACGGTGCCGGTGGTCAGGGTGCTGCGACTAGGGAGGAGTGACAATTGATTAACGAGTTCAGATTAATTCGACTGGGGCGGAATTTCAACCTACATGTATTGATAAGTATCTATCAGATGCTAGAATGCGTCTCCAAGGGCGTGGATATTTGGGTGTGACGGCAATTGCTGTTGTGTGAAAACACAGCTGAACGACTGCTCGAGCACTCGGATTCAATGCACTGTTGTTACTTAGTACTCCGTATCTTCGACCGCTGGTTTTTGGAGCGAAAGTGCTAGTACATGAGGAGAAATGGCTCGCAAACCTGTCTGCCAAGGGAGGAAAAACACCTGAAAACATCGCAGGGGAATCAATTGTACTCTCCCATTAAACCCTCCTAATAAGCTTCGAAGTAGGAAAACTATTATCAGGGTATTGAGGGTAGTAGATGTACAATTCCACCAGAAGGGACTTTGAAACTCTCGATGACGCGACTTGAGGTCACAGAGACTGTAATGGATCAAAATAATGAAAGCAAATAGACCGCGTTAGACGCAATAGACGGAAGTAGCCTATCGTTAAACCGTCCGTACAGTGAGACATATTCCACATGCATGTGCATGTGTGGCCTCCCAGAAATGGGGAAGAGGGCAAGATTGGCACCATCCTCTGTGAGTTACAAACTTCGTAATTTTACACTTCTACTTTATCTTTGCTGAGTACTAAGTAATCACCATCTGCTAGAGCTGTCTCTTTTGGTACAAACCTATTATTTACGTTCACTTTTTCATCTTCCCTGTGATTCCCCCTTCTCCTATACCCTCCTCCATCCGGTTTCAGTCTCTTGACTGCATCACCTGCTGTGGTTCCTCTGGGCAGCCTCAGAATCTTTCCACCAGGCCAGACCAATACCATCACATCTTCGCTCACACTATGGAATGAAGACTCCACATTCTCCTCCTCCTCTTCCGCCTCCGAAACTGAAGTCGACATGCCAGATCGACCCCTTCTCACCTCCCCACTCCACTCCAACATCGACCTCAGCAGTCTCGTTCTCGACTCTATCGACTGCTCATCCCTCTCCAGATCATCATCTTCATCAGAAGAAGATATGATACTTTCAGTCCATCTATGCAACGGTACGGCAACCGTTTCCATTTTGTGGCCGCAATGATCCAACCGGTGATACTTTCCATCGGAACACAAAGTGTACAGTTCTAAGTTCACAGTGCTATCACCTTGACCAGGCCCCCAATATCCTTCTTCATCCACATATTTCTGCAGCCGTTCATACTCCGCCACCGAGGCACGGGTAGCACCTCTACCTTCATACATTCTAACAGCCATATTGATAGCGACCAGCAGTCTGAGACCTCCGTGGTCGCTGCGCACCACCACGCCATCCCTCAACTGACCCGTACCATTTATCTGCAGAATTGGGTGCCCGGGACCTATTGCATCTGGACCAACTGGTCCACCACCACCACCAACTCCAGCCAAAGGCTGTTCCTTATAAGCCCAATGAGCAGCTCTGCCATATTCAGCCTCTTCATGCATAGACGTGGTTCGAATCTGAACTTCCATTGGGACACCCCCGGGACCCATGACGGCCGTGTGGAGAGATCTATAGCCACTTTCTTTAGGCTGCGCAATATAATCATCTTCTTCGCCGCCGACTTTTCTCCAGAGTCTGTGCACTGCTGGCTTCAACCTATAGCAAGCCGCAATTGCTTCACGCTCTCGCCTTCCATTGTCATCATCAACGACGACACGGAGAGCTCTGGCATCATATACTTGACTGAGAGGTATGCTTTTTCGAGCCATTTTTTTGAAAACAGAGTACAAACTCTTCACTCTACCCGCAACAAAGACTTCAAGACCAAGCGCACACCCCTCTGTTGTTATTTCTTGGAGTAAACAACGGGCACATCCCTGCAGAACCTCGAGACCTCGCCGAACTCCAGGCGGTGCTTTCAAGGTATCAATATCGAATGTGGAAGCATCAAATGGCAACACCGAGTCTATTAACTTCTTCAATTGACGCTGATCAGCATCTAACTTTTCATCTCCATCTTCCTCCTCCTCCTCCTCCTCATTGCCTTCCTCCCTTTCTGGGAGGGCGGCGTCATGCATCGGCAAAGGAGCATGTGCCGAACCCAGCCATTGAACCCCAGCACCCTGCCCTGTTGCATCCTCCTCCTCTTGCGCCCCAAATTCACATTCACACTCTCCAGTCAAGCAGCAGTCTGAGGGTGTCACTGCAGATTCAGGTATTGACTGTAAGCCCCAAAGTTCATCAAGTTCTGCTCTCAGTTGCCTATACTCGTAAGGCTGAAGTACAGCAAAACAGAGATCCTCCAACTCACTTTTCACAGCAAACATCCCCAAGCGCTCAGCAAGAGAGCACCACACACGCTGTGTCTCTTCTGCCACTGCCCGGCGTTTCTCGGGACCGAGGACGTAAACAGTCCTCATGTTATGCAACCGATCAGCCAGCTTGATGAGAATAGCCAGTGGTTCACCCACCATTGTCAGTATCATTTCCCTCAGGAGATTCTCTTCTTCAATAGTTGGTGACGATTCCGACAATCGTAGCCGTCTGCGCACCAGCTGATTTGTGGCACTTAGTTGGCTCACTTTAGCTACTAAAGAACAGACAACCTCTCCAAATTCTTCTTCCATTTCAGTAACATCCACAGACGTGTCATCCAGAACATCATGAAGCAAGGCAGCAATGACAGCTGTCTCTGCTCTATGATCATCTTCAGAAGGGGACAGTAAACCCTCCATTATGAGAGCAGTCTCAATACAGTGCGCCACGTATGGTTCTCCAGTCCGCCGGTACTGTCCAGCATGAGCCTCAGCTGCAAAGTCTACTGCTTTCAGAACTTCTGGACGCTTTAAAAGACGGGAATAGGTACAATCGATACCATACAGTACAAGACTTGACTCATCTGAAGACGATGACTCACTGTTCTGAACTATCAAAGGCTCCAATTTCTCCCACGCTGTGCGCACGACAAGATACGTCAGGACACCTACGCTCGCAGCCACTCCCAACAGAGTGGAGACTGCTATCCATGCTTCAGAAGCACTTTGTGTCAACAATAATGCATCATGATTGAAAAATACGGGGCTTGTTGCTGCAAGACATGCAGAGGTGAGCGGTGAGCTTGACAGTCAGGACCCGAAAAGTTTGAAGGAGACGACCTACCAGCAAGGACATATGAACCCATGGTAGGCGAGAGTGCCTTTGTAGTCGGGAACAAACTGCGAGAGAATGCGCTCCTATGTTGTAACACTGCGAAAGGGCGAGAAACAAGGCTGCCACGGGAGAAAGGATTACTCATTCGCTTTCTCAGGAAGTTCCGCGTTGGTGTCATGCTCGACAACGTATAGACGCCATTTCTCCTCGAGTTTCTGCCAAGATCACTACACGGAGACATATTTATACAAGTTGGCCCTTGCCGATCGCAGGAATCACTGCCTCTTCATATCCTAACTCTCTCTTATTTTCAGGCGACGGACCTTGGGATACATCATAAGTCACACACCGTCTGAAGTTGGAAATTGAAACGAGAGGATGAGTTTGTACAGAATCAGGGTCGCTCAAGTAAAAAGAAGGCTTTTATTCTCTGTGATTTGATTGAAGATATCCACTGGTCCTACATCAACCTGCCAACATACAATGTGCCGGGATAAAGGTTTGCCAACTCCTCCCATTGCACAAAAAAAAGGTCAGCTAAGTGCAGATGATGCAATATCTTGCCGGATAATGAGAGCCTCTTGACGCGAGCTATACTCTCCACATACACTATCCTCCCCTGGGCAACGCCAACTGTTCTCACCAAAAGCGCTGCCATACATACCGGAATACATGTTCCCGGGCCATTCACAAGAACTAAATCCGGTCTAAGTTCAAACATCAGGACAATGGCATACCAACATGCCATGGCTGTAGTCCAGACTGAT
Source organism: Axilococcus clingmanii (assembly GCA_019693495.1). Classification (NCBI taxonomy): domain Eukaryota; kingdom Viridiplantae; phylum Chlorophyta; class Chlorophyceae; order Chlamydomonadales; family Chlorococcaceae; genus Axilococcus; species Axilococcus clingmanii. Next base: position 29,836 of record JAAMXV010000638.1, read on the forward strand.
GTAACGAAGCTCTGCCCTACCTCCCGACTTCTTGGAACCCTATGTATGGAATATTCATGGTGCCCCTCTTCGAACTTCGTTGCTTTCTCAGCGCTCATTCTGTCGGTATCTGCTACTATATAACTCCTAGGTTTAAGTAACTTGAAATCGAAAGCTTGGAGGAGAGCCAACATTTCTGCCGTGTGACCCCCTGTATGAGATGGTGAGATTCGAATAGAGAACAAACTCGGGAACTAGACTACGGTACCTGATCCAAGAACTATAGTGGCAACAAAGAAGCCTCGTTTCCCTCCTTGTGAAGACAGTTTCATCGTTGCGAAAATAATGATCCCCAGGATTACGATCAGAGGTACTGACGCAACATATATATCAACCATACTGGGCCGTGCACTGCGTGGCTTCAGATTTTACATGTCTACATCAAACAGGAAAAGACGGAGCCTTCATTCAATCGGCAATCAACGATTTGCACTTTTTGACGAGAGCCCTAGATGAAATTCCAGTTGGAAAAAGCGTCCTAAATCGCGCCCAAATCTCTTGTTGGGAAACGAGAGTCATAATATGGGCTCCGAAGTCTCCGTTACACGCAAAAGATTTTCGATAACTAAAAGCTCTGTGTATTTAATCAACAAAGAACGCGCCCTTGTGACAATGCGCTTACGAGTACACCATTTGAAAATCGAGTGGTCAGTGGACGAGTAAGCTCTTGCTGAGAAGACATTAGCACACTACGAGATACTTTTACATACCTTATAATCCATTGCACGAATGGAAAGATTAGAGGACAGTCCTGACGGGTGCCTAGCAGTGTTGGGAAGCAGGAAGGCAGATGGAGAGCCACAGCAAGGGAAAGATTGCAATAAGCTCGGATTAAAGCGTCAACGTAGTTACAGAAGTTCAGATTCGAGGAATCCGGATAAGTTGCCGAAATTCCCCAATGACCAACCAGGCTCTGGGCAGGGAGCCACTGCCACTGGTACTGGTACCCACATTGCTCTACCAACACTGGAAGAAACTGGGAATGGAACTGCTGGTAATGGAAGTGGTGAGGGTAGCAACGTGCCTCCATCAACATTGGCAGTAGATCTTGCGGAGCCTGTATGTCGTCATAGCAACACAGCCAGTGCCAGTGGATCCGGCGATAATGCTACATCTCAAGTTGACAGCGCATTCGTACACTTGCAGAGATTGCAGGCTGCGCAAGCTGAGAGGCAAAGAAGAATCAATGCATCAGCAAATGAGAAGGACGGTCCGGTAGGTCAATTAAAGGAGTCCCCTGCATCTGGACCTGCGATGAAGCCAGCACCACAACCTACCAAAAGAGCTCTTGTACCGCCACCTAGGTTTGCAGCCACACCCAGCAATTCTCGTCATCACAGTCCCTTTCATCAGATGCCACAGATTTCAGAGGCCACAGACTGGAAAGTGGATACTAGAACTGTATACCTTGCGGAGATGCTCCGATGCTATTCTGAAGCTCAACAAGGTTTTATGTCGCAAATGACAACAATTTTGAATTTTTCAAGCAGCCCTGCCTGCAAGACGACTGGGCTGGACACTGCTGCAGTTCAAAGGGCATGTGGAAAGGCATTAGAGATCATTCAAAACATCACAACAGGGGCATCAGCTGGTATGGCGCGACCTACGCCCGAGACTTATATGGCACGTCCAATTGCCAACCCCGGGTATATGGCATTGACCAACGCACCTCTAGTGCCACACCCGCTTCAAGTTCAAATGATGTTGGCGCAGGGCTTTATGCCCACCCCCCAAGAACCCACTGTGGTTGCTCAAAATGTCAGCAACTAACAAACTGAGATCAAAATTAAAGAGTACAGATAAGCCATTTATTACTTCCAATTTTGAAACTATATGTATTGAAAGACTTATGTTTAGATAAGATGAATTTGTCTCAGCCGCTTGCTTATTCCTAATCGTCCAATTAATATCTCTTCCTGTGTTGGCCCACAATAAGTAAGTAACCAAGGAGGCTCAGTTTCGTATTAAAAGATGCAGGTCGCAGGTTGGGTGCCCTGTAGATGAGAATGCTGTACTGTCTGAATAGTTCTGCTGGTGCTAACAGATAAGAGCTTCTCATATGCTGAGAAGACAATGTTCCATGTGAGACCAGCTGTTAACCAAGCCTTGATACATTAGAAGAAATACTGCATGTGCGGATACTGTCCTCCAGGTGGCTGCAATATTTTCGCCTTGGCCTCATTCCAATAATGACTACAAGTGAGGATATCGATCTGACATAAAATCTCGTAAAGTATTCTTGATGCTTCTTCTCAGGCCTAATGTTACATACAGGGGGAGCTCAATGATCACAAGGTTGGTGCACCGTACAACCGACGCTCTTGATCTATTCAGTTTCGTCGAACCCTGTATTTTATTCCGGAATTGACGAGATACTACGGTATTTGCCAGCACCGTCACCCGGCTTCATTAATTGGGCGTACCAGTACAGGATACAGAATGCCTCATGTCATGTATTTTTGGCTGCTGCTCTTCATGGTAGTATTCATGGTGCGGAGATTTGCTAGATTCTTGAAGCATGTTGTTCCGGAAGAAACCGTATTAGATATTATCCCAATCTTGATTAGCTTATAGTTTATACTATCTAAAGAGCAATATCAGCTGCACATTGTGCATCTCGACAGCGAACATGTGTTCGGCAGCCCCCTCTTCCCAAACTTCCAGGTCGTGACAATTTGATTGATTTTCCATCGAGGTTTAATATCTTGCCTTAAGTGTAAGCTTTGTACAAGGATCTGCGTTCCGAAGACGCGGCAGTCATTATTTTTATGCGGGCCCCTTTATTGCAGTATGAAGAACTTTTTCAAGCGGCCCCCATCCGTGTCCCAAACTGATGATGATCCTGCTACAGCGACTCCTTTTGGTAGCCTAGAGCAGCAAGGTGCTACCATCACTAAGACTGATGCTAATTTGACTGATGAAAGCCCTTTTGCACATCAGCAGCAGCCTTCAGGTTGCTCTGGAGAAGATTCTCAGGGCAAGTATAGCAGTCCATACACAAATTCATCTGAAATTGTGATGGACGTAATTAGGAACTCGTCCTTGTTCTATTCTCCAGAGCACTCTGCTCCCTCAAGTGAGCCAAGTAAAGAGGTCCCAAAAGGCATTGCGATACCCCCACCACTCCCACTTCAGCCTCAGCCTCAGCCTCAAAAGGGTGGAGTTGTGGGTCCCTGTGTCGTGGATGCAATGATGACGAGGCCCCAGCAGCCCGTAGAGCTGACACAGCATCATATCCATCAACTGGTGTCACAATTGCAACAACAGCAGGCGGCAGCATGTGCACAGCAAAGACCACAGAGGACTGCGTCTGGAAGCCTTCCTCCTTTGCCACCTTCAGCAAGGCGGCCCAGTCTTGAGCATCGCCCGAGTTTTGATGCGCAGCTGGGCAATGCATTGCAAGCAGCCGCAATGGCTGCATTGTCCCCTGCTTCTACTACCAATACTAGTAGCCCCTTTACCTCCCCTCGTCAATCCAAGGAGCCACCACTCTCTCACATGCAACTGGCTTCTGATTTGCTCAGTAGCCCCGCTGGACAAGCCTTTGTGCCGGCATGCCGAGCAAGCATCGATTCTGGCTCAGATAGATGGTCACTTGAGCAACCAGTCACTCCTGTATACCCATCGGCAAGGTATTCCACTTCAAATATTGGTTCAAATAGGAGCAGCGAGGAAGGAAGTCTATCCTTGATGGGCCAGGGCTCCCTGCCCCATTCTGCCAGTTTAAATGGCGAGATTCTGGCTCAGCTGTTGCTCTATGGACCCAAAATAAAAACTCTTGTCAGCACAGGTGGGAAATTTGCTTCTCATCGTAACAGTGCTGGAAAGCCTGCAACTGTATGCTATGAAGGTGGAGAGGTTCGGCTGGTCTCCATCCCCCAAAACTGCACCCTCCCACAACTGATTGCAGTCCTATCAAAGACAGAGAGGAACCTGAGTCTGCCTCGTAGCTCAAGTGGCAGCACTTTGTCTAAGAACCTTGCTGGCACTGGCGGCTCTGTGCGCCCAGGTATTCTCAGGTATAGATTGCCCTCAGATCCCAATGTTTATGTTGATCTCGTGGACGATGAGGATGTGAGAATGATGTTTGAGGAAGAGTCAGAATCGAGAGCAAAGCTGGGGCCTACTTCGCCTAAGCTACATATTTTTGTACAGTGGACGCATGGAGTCAATTCAAAGGTATGGGTGTCAGCAGATGCCGATATAAAAGCTAATTTTGTCTCCATGGTAGGGGATAGCGAGGACAGCAGTGATGACGGCTCAGGCACTATCACGAGTGCTACCCATGCAGCTCATGCTTCAGCTTCTGATCTCAATCTTCTGAACATCAGATCACCAAAACTGGAGATAATACCCCCTGAGGATATCACTTTGGTAGAATTGCTGGGCTGTGGGTCATACGGCGACATGTTTCGTGGCCGATGGAGACAATCCGATGTTGGCGTGAAGGTGCTCAATCCTGTCATGGCTGGTGTTCAGTACAGCAGCAGGGCTTCTTGGGAAGCTTTTCTGGCAGATGCGAATGCCAGGGGTGCTTTACGCCACCCTAACTTAGTGGAGGTTTATGGGATCGTTTTGCCAACGAATGATCAGTCAAACAGGGACGGCGTCGTCCAAAGACTGCCCGGCCCCGTTGCTCACCCACCTGCGCTCGTCTCAGAATATGTGAAAGGTCAAAGCCTTCGGGGTGCCTTGAAGAGAAGATGTGATGCTGTTGCTGGCAGACTGACTCGAGTGATCTACGCATTGGACACAGCATCTGCCATGGCCTATCTACACAGCAAGGGGATCTCTCACCATGACTTGAAATCTAGCAACGTGTTATTGGGCTACAGAAACAGAAGACCAATAGCAAAAGTTTGTGGATATGGATTGAGTCCACAAAAGACAGCCAGGTACACTCCTGGAGTAACTGCAAGCTCAAACATGTTGCCTTGGATAGCACCTGAGATTTTCAGGGGGCCAGAGCTCGTGTCTGCTAAGTCTGATCAGTATGCCTTTGGCATTATTATGTGGGAGTTATGGACATTCTGCATTCCCTATGAAGGCCGTGATATGAAGGAAATGCTAAAGGCGTTGACAGAAACCAATCAGACTGTGAGGCCATGGATACCTGGAGAGGAAGGCCAACCACGGGCAGAAGAGCCGGCTGAAGGCTGGAAAGACCTCATGGAGGCTTGCTGGGCTGAGAACCCAAATGACAGACCGGAATTTGAGGTGATTGTCGGGATCCTCAAAGGCTTTGCAAAATCATTAAAAGTCGCTCAAAGGACTGGATCTACACCCTCAGGAACACTGAACAATGAACAACAAGAGATACCACAACATGCATGACCTGTTTCTGCTGCACCTGTTTTTGCCGCACCTTTGACCAGGCAATAATAGGATTTTACTTTTTCCTATCTCTGTAATAAATTAAGTAATACCAATAATAATATGGAGAAGAAAATTGCCTGACATGGACGGGATGAGCGAGCTTTCGCTGAGGAGGAATCAGAGATTACGAACTTTGCAACTGGCGAGAGTCTTTTCAGAAACATTATCTAGAAGATCCACTTCCGAGAAGATAGGGTTCAAATCAATCTTTAATGAGGAGCAGCACGAAGAGTTTGTTTTGGTCCTTTCAGTCGACCACTTGGCGATCATATCTGACTCAACGCCCACAGGGGATCACGAGAGCGTCACCACTAAAAAGTTGCGTGGCCTAGAAGAATTTTGGTTACCCCTTAATCAGGTAGGGTCACTCTCAATTGGACTGCAAGTCTCGCAATACTGAGGTCCTCCACAATGCACCGTTGACTCTGCAGCTCGCCGATGTTCACTTCATAAGCAACACTGTTCATATCAGTTATCACCCCAATCAGCAAGAAACACAGACTGCTGGCGAGAATGATTTTACCTCTCTTAAACGTATAAGGAGCTTATTCAGCCCAAACTCAAGAAATCGAGAGACTCTACATCATGAAGGAGTGCCGGGAGTTAAACGAATGCTGTTGCACACGAGAACACCTTCAGAAGCCTACGATCTAGCAGAGGCCATATCTACCACAACTAAGAGACTTATTGAGGCACTGTTGTTCCTAGACAAGGGATTACCTGTGTCGTCGGACATGAACGTCTACATGGTCACAGCAGAATATTCCCTCAGAGGAGGCACATCGACTGAAGTTGTCCTGAAAAAGGGCTTGAAATGGGGGAGCCAGGTGACAATTTCAAGTGAAGTTATGGAAAACATAATGTGGTCTCCACTGTCAGTCATCAGAATGTACATTAGCAGCCCTTTAGGACCACAAGTAGCGTCATTGCACGGTCCTGATCTACATCAGAAAACTGGTCATGTAGTCGTGGAAGCCGTCCCTGTGGAGCAGAGCAGTGTAGAGGTGCAGATCGCGAGAGCGTTCCACGTTCAAGTCTCACTACATCTGGTGTGGAACACATCTGTGGTTGTTAGAGAGCCCATTCCTTTGAAGAATGTGAATTGGGGGCAAAGCAGAATATTCTTCGTGGCAGTAGCGGTTGGGCTGGGATGCATATGGCAAAGTCCATTCCTGCTGGCGGCGACACTGGCATGCCTGTTCATTCTTGCGTTCACTCTCTTCCCCAAAAAATCATCATCTATTGAGACACTGACATTGGGCCTCACTGCGGGTGACATAGTAGAGGCAGTAGACCCACCTCCATCGATGTCGTTGTCAGCGAGTTTGAGGTCGCCGTCTTTAATAGACCTTGGAAGTCCCACACTCTCTAGGCAGAGTATTTTAGAGGCTGACATAGAAGAGAAGGTGGATGGTGTTAGCGCAAGGAGCAAAGCTACGCTCACAGCCGACGAAGCGGCTGCTGTATCTCAGCTCAGGAAACTGAGTGTTGGAATAACAAAAGACTTGCTGTTGAGGTACATTGCAGCGAGCAAAGGCAACAGACAAAAGGCAATTGACCGTTTGAAACTGACAGCTGAGTGGAGAGCTGAGAATGCTATCGATTCAGTGCTGAGGAGAGCACTCCGTCCATTTAGGGATGTGAAAGAATCTTACCGACATGGTCTGCTGGGAATGAGCAAGAAGGACCATATGCCCGTGTTTATTGAAGCTGCAGGTACATTTAGACTGGCTGTGAGGGAGATGAAATCAAGGGGTGTGACCTCTTCTGATATGATCGATCACTTCATATTCATCATGGAATACATTTTCACTGTCGTCAATCCAACGCCTATGCCCAATGGAAAATTCATAAGAGTGTTTGATATGAAGGGCATGTCCTTGACAGATTTAACGGACAAGGAAGGCATGGAGTTGGGGAAGCAGATGTGCAGTGTGATGGAGCACCATTACCCTGAGCGCCTGAAGCAAGCCATACTTTTTAATATTCCTGCTTGGTGGTCTGCAGTATGGAAAATCATCTCTCCAATGCTTGATCCTAACACGCATAGGAAATTAAAGGTGTGCTCGAATCCCAGTGCACTGACGAAGGCTTTAAAAGAGCATCTGGAGGATGACGAAATTCCGCAAGACCTTGGTGGCCATAGGGTTTCATCCGGGTGGAATGACTCTGCTTTAGATTGCCAATTACAAGATTTTGTTGATAAACTGAATAGTAGTACAGCCACTGATACACTTACTAACTAATACAATTGTTACAGTTCATTTTTATCCTCACTCTCTAGGTCCTCTTCCCCTGCTAATCGAGCCAATGTCAGTGCCAACACTCGCACCCCATTCTCAATGTCGTGGGGCGCCGCATACTCAACTGGTCGATGACTGACGCCACCCTGGCAAGGAATAAAAATCATCCCCGTGGGAGCTATCTGTGCCATAAATAGAGAATCATGGTACGCTCTGCTTACCATATGCCTCGATGGGTAGCCAAATTGTGCTGCCGCCCACTCCACAGCCTTGACGATATCCCTCCCACATGTTACTGGGGGGTCTTGATTTATTACTCGCATCTCGAGGGCCACCTTCCTTCTCAGAGCAATGGTCTCAGCTTCTTGACGGATAGATGCTACCACTCCATCCCTTCTTGGGCCATCGATATCTCTCACATCAATCTCAAGCACTGCACGACGGGGTACGCTGTTCACCGCATTTGGGGCTATGTCCCATCTGCCTGTGGTAGCGACAGTATCCCCCACCCCAGTGGACGTCGCCGCTCTCTCAACAAACAAAGCGAGCTCAGCTGCAGCAAGAGAGGCGTCGTTTCTACGCGGCATGAGCAGAGTGCCGGCATGGCCTCCACTGCCTGAAAATGATACTTCAAGGGCAGCAGGAGCCGCAATGGCAGTGACAATGCCAATATCAAGCCCCATCGTTTCCAAGATAGGCCCCTGTTCGATGTGCAGTTCAACAAAGGCAAAGATATCCTTTCTCATGGTTTTAGACAACAATTCGTCATATTCCGAAGCACCGTAACCAGCACCTTTTGCTGCCGACAGAAAATCACTTCCATTATCATCCCTCAATAGAGCTAACGTGGACGCATCTAGCATTCCAGCAATCGCTCTGCTGCCACTGCAACTCAACCCAAAGCGCGTCGGTTCCTCACTCGTAAACATAATCACTTCAAGGGGCCTTTTTGGTTTGAATCCTGTGTGTTTCAATGCCTTCAATGCTGCAATCCCCCCAATGACACCCAGCGTGCCATCATACGCACCTGCCAAAGGAATGGCATCAGTGTGACTGCCAGTTCCCACAGCTGTTGCATCTGGATCTGTCCCCTCTAACCGACCATATATATTTCCAACAGGGTCTTCTCTTATTTCCAGTCCAGCTGAAGTCATCAAGGATTTGACATAAGTTCTGGCAGCAACATCGTTTTGAGTGAAGACGACCCTGGTCACAGCAGGGGTTGGGTCATCGCTAAACGATGCGAGTTGCATCAACTGTGCTACGATACTGAGACCACTGATGTCTAAAGATTTGGGGTCTAAGGAAACAGCACCCGTTTGTACTGCTATGAAGGCAATGACCGAAACAGATTTGAGCAGCGCTGCCCGACCCAACGGCATTGTGTGACACCTCGTTGAAAAGAATGAAAACGCAGACTTAAATCGTCAATGTCGAGAAAATATTTTATACCGATACCGCAGCTTCTCACGTGGCCCCTCCTGAAGGGCCAACATGCCACCGCCCACACAGTGTGCACCTGCACCTTTCCTGTCCTATCGAAAGGCTTTGAGCCTCCGAAGAGCGCGCTGTGTTTCAAGGAGTGGTCACAGACTACCAAGAGATTACAGTCGGAGAGTTTTGCTAACAGAGAGTAGTCCATTACTGACAAAGTCAGAGACCACTAGATTAAAGCTCTGAGGTTGCTCCAAGTAGAGCCAGTGATTGCAATCTTCAAAGAATACAGTGTGGCAACTGCTCATCATCTTACCCACAGCCTCAGGCCCCCACCAGGGAAAGACAGCTGATCGCCTACCTACTAAATTCAAACAAGGAATCGATATCCTTGGCAACAAGGGCCTCCAATCGAGGGCAGTGTGGTCCGCCATCAAGAGAGATAGTGCCCTTGGGTCTGCCTTCAACGTTTCCAGTTCTAATACCTTGGCTACTTGTTCACCCAATGGTTTTGACGTGCAGAAGCGCACATTATCAGCTGCAAAACCAGCAAAATCAGACTCTAGTTTGCACTGCAACTTTGTGAGGCTGGCAATGTCATAGCACCCGGTTGATCCACACTTCCAATCACCTGCAACATTTTGTAATGGCGCTTGATCAACAAATACTGCACCCGCCAACCTGTGTTCACCAAAAAGCTCTATATAGCTCCATATTACTGCTGCGCCTAAAGAAGTACCCACCAGATAGACCCCATTCAACTCTAATTCTGTCAGCAGCTCAGACAGATCCGCAGCCAGCCTGGCTACGTGAAAGCCCCATGATGGTTTGTCAGATTCTCCATGAAATCTCTGATCATAGGTTATCACGCGTGCGTGCCTGGCAATAGGTCTGGTATTTAAATCAAAATAGTGGCGTGACGCCGACCACCCGTGAATGAGCACAACGGGAGGGCCACTGTGCCCGAATTGTTCAAATTTGAGCTTCACACCATCCGATGTTGTGAGATATCCGACAGGGGCCCAACCATTCCTTGAAGATTTAGGCGTTTCAGACTCTGGCAATTCCATGAAACACAACGTGATCGGACGACAGCCTGCACAGGGGAGATAGCTCAGATTCGAAATGAGTATATGCTGAAATTTGCTCGACAGAATTGAACAGTTATAGGTGAGAACCGTTCAAGTCTTCTGAAACGCACCCTACGTCAAACGAAAGGAAGGCATCCTAGCTTTGAGATTCCTTCGAGCAAGACACGATTTATTTAAAACTGGGAGCGGGATGAAGAACTCAATCACTCTTATTGATCTGTAATCAGACTCTCTTTGATCAGTTAGCAATCCACCGTTGATTTACTGATCGCAGCTACTTTATCGCAATGTCTTCTCAAGCGTTCTTTGCCAGTAAGTTAACCTTCATAGCGCCGTGTTGCGCATTATACAACTGGAGTTCTCATGCCTTTCGAACCTTCGTGCAGGTATCTCGGCATGTTCCACCAGCAGGAGGGTTGCATCTGTCAGCCAAGTCAAGAAATGTAAGTGTCTTTGAAGCATGTCAATAACTGAGGAAATCAGAGATTAAATGCCTCCGATCCCCGTCTTCAGGTGTTCGTTCTGGCTCCCTAGCTCCCAGGTCCACCGTCCCAGGTTCCTTTGGAGGCAAACGAGTATGCAGGCCTGTAGCGGTTGCATCAGCTGACAAGCTGATCAACGGCACGGCTCACAACAATGGAGGAGGCACTAAAGTTATGATTATTGGGGGCGATGGTTACTGTGGCTGGGCAACTGCTTTACATCTTTCTGCACGAGGATATCAAGTGGCCATCGTCGACAACCTTTGCCGCAGGACATTTGATATCCAACTCGGTTTGGACACATTGACTCCCATCACTTCTGCGCACCAGCGCGTGAAGCGTTGGGCTGAAGTTTCTGGCAAGCAAATTGAGCTGATGGTTGGCGACATTTGCGACTTTGAGTTTTTCTCTGATGTTTTCCAGAGCTTCAATCCCGACGCAGTCGTCCACTTTGGCGAGCAACGGTCCGCCCCATACTCAATGATAGATCGTCAGCACGCAGTTTTCACACAGCACAATAATGTCATCGGTACTGTCAATGTCCTTTTTGCCATCAAGGAGTTCAACCCAGACTGCCATCTAGTCAAACTGGGAACAATGGGCGAATATGGCACCCCAAACATTGACATCGAAGAAGGCTTCATCACCATCACTCATAATGGTCGTACAGACACCCTCCCCTATCCCAAGCAAGGCGGGTCTTTTTATCACTTGTCAAAGGTCCATGATTCTCACAACATTCATTTTGCGACCAAAGCCTGGAAAATTGCAGCAACCGACCTCAACCAAGGTGTTGTCTATGGGGTGCGCACCGAAGAGACCATGGCGCATCCTGATCTCATCAACCGTTATGACTACGATGGCATCTTTGGTACTGCCTTGAACAGATTTGTAGTGCAGGCAGCCGTTGGGCATCCACTCACTGTGTATGGCAAAGGGGGGCAGACGAGAGGATTCTTGGATATCAGAGACACAGTTCGTTGCATTCAAATCGCTATTGATAATCCAGCTGCAAAAGGAGAAATGCGTGTGTTCAACCAATTCACAGAACAGTTCTCTGTGAATGACCTTGCTCGCATTGTTGGCACTGAGGGTAAGAAATTGGGTATTGATGTGGATGTCATCTCCATCCCTAACCCTCGTGTGGAGGCGGAGGAGCACTATTACAATGCCAAGTGCACCAAGCTTCGTGATCTTGGACTTGAGCCTCACTTCTTGAGCGAGGGGCTTGTCGACTCCCTGTTGACATTTGCTGTTGAGTATAAGGATCGTGTGGACATGAACTTGATCAAGCCCGCCGTTGACTGGCGCAAGAGTGGCGTAGCTGATGCCACAAACAAGGCTGCTGTTGCATTGAATTAAATATAGATCATTTTATGTAAGCTACTTGATTACTTTCTTTGTTGCCTAAATTTGGATGGCTGTTTGTCGGCTCTTGCGCCTCTGCTGTTGGGTCCTGCTGGCTCCAGTTCCACTGTCCTTTCTACAACTTCCCCAGTGAATACATGGACCTTTTCGTCCACTTTGATCGGTTGCTTTTCCTTCTGTTTGTCGAGTAGAAAACCAGGCTTTAACCCACCGCTGTGCAAAGGGGGATGTCTATTGTTGCTATCATCATAATCGTAATCATATTCCAGGCGCTCCATTGAAACCATGAGCTGCTCAAACGCCTCCCCATCATCGCCTTCGTCCGCTTCTGCTTCTTCCTCTGGACATTTCAGAAACTCTACTATGGGTTGCTTTTCGTTCCAATCTTCCCTTATCTCTACAATGTCCTCCCCTTCCTCATTTTTCAACCCTCCTTGCAAACGTTCAAGAGTGGCCTGCGTGAGCAGTGGGGGTCAGTTATATGATGGTGACAATACAGCATACTCCTCTACGTCATACCTCTATTTCCTCTTTCGTGAGCTTTGATGCCACATACGGGGGAGAAAATTCCGCTTTAGTTTTCATTCCGACAAAACGTGATCACAGATGCCGTTTAACCGTGAGTCGACTCATGCACTTTGTGCAGTCATAAAATTACAAAAAGAAGTATTTCTTTATTAATGAGTACTGATATTCCATCATCTATCTCTACACGTGTTCTACTAATGTTTCAGGTGATAACGTTCATGTTCCTCCTAAGAATGAGACCAGACTGCACATGTGCCAGGCCGTCCAAGCTTGCTGGACTGCCTTTGGAACGAAGGGTGTGGAGGTAATGCAGCACCCCCCTCTGTTGGAGTGGAAGGCCCCGCAGGACTCCGAGACCTTGTGCGCTCTAAACCAGATGCCAAGTAACCCTTGTGATCAGTCAGTGATCCTAACTGTGGTGTTGTGTGGTGGCTGTCACCTGGGGCACCACCGCTCTTGCCAAAAAAACTAATAAGAAGAAATGGAAAGACAAACTTATACAGGGAAAGCAACCAATCTAATATACTTTCTACTTGAGGGTAACTGCTCACAGCTCTTTCTGCAAGGAATTGCTTGAAGCCAGCCTCTACGTGGGGATCTTTATACGTCTTGAAGAACTCTCCAAGAAGGTGCGTAAGCTCTGAGAAATCATTTGTGACATTGAGGATCGATGCTTTCAGAGAGTTTGCTGGTGGTGAAGGAGCCTGTACTGTGCGCAACAAGAAGCTAAATGTAGTTGGGTTGTACAGCACAAAAAACACGGCAGCCAGCGTCACAATGGCCGCCCGGAAAGTAATTGCCATGACCGATTCTAGATTTACGACAACAACAAAGCAATTTGAGGTCTCTTAGTACTGATTCAAACGAGAAGATGCCATGCGACGCCTCACAGCGAGACCTGGTTTGAAATTCGATGTTTGATAAACTCGAGTGATCGACGCGACTTCGACTCTGCGAATTACCTAATTGAGTGCAGGTGAGTCAGCAGGACAGAAATTATTGGTTATGAGAGAAACGAACTGTCCCGCTAGCTATCTTGAGCAAGGCTTTCCAGGCAGATGCGCGATAGGGTCGCTTCTCTTACTGCTATCATCTTTCAACCCCCTTTTACAATGAGACTGTCGTAACCTCCGTGATGCTAAGGCACAATTTGATTTCTGCTTATTAATTATTGTTTCAGCTAAAGACGCGATTCATTCCTCAACGGTTTCAGGGCGATGCTTGTGATATAACTAAAGGCTAGTATTATTGGAGTAAAGATTTCTACTCAGAGATGAGAATTGAGAAAAGCGCTGGTGGACAAGCCCAAGCGGCAGTGACGTCTATTCTGTCTGTGGTTTGGGTCGCTTATAGGCTGTTGTTTCAGGACATCTCAGCAAAACTGGTGCCTTGCCATACACGGGATGCATGTTTCCAGCTGTTCAGTGATTTGAGATCAAATGTACCCAAGGATAAGAAGTTTTTAAAGAGGCACGCAAACAGTTTTCACCCTCAAAGCTGGCAAGGTTGGTTGGCAGTCAACGCTGTCGCAGGGTATGCAGTCTCAGGTATAGCAGTCCTATCTAGCATTACCCTAGCAGTCTGTGTGGCAGGAGTGTGGAGTGCGCTGGGTTTATTGACCCTATTCATCACTTTTGTTTCTAGTTTTCTGGCAATGCTCACAGTACCTCTTTTAGCAAGCTCTGCACTGGCAGTGCTCGTAGCAGGTTCCTCTCTTTTTCTGTACGGTGGTGTGTGCCTCATGGGTGGTCTGATGCACTGGCTATTGCATAGTTTTGGGTTACATCCTGAACATGAACATGATAAATTCAATGCTGATATTGTCATCACAGAGCACCCTGTGTTGCCACCCATCAAGACGATGAGTTCTCCCAAAACGCAAAAAAGTGCCAGCTCCGGAGAAAGCAGATTGAGCGACTCCCCTGACAAAGTGAAAACCCCTACCCAATCACATACACTGGATAAGAATAGCGCTTGCTCATAGTAAATTTTTCAGGTTCTGTTGTGAAGCTATGAAACGAGCTGCGCCTTGTATCAAATCAGAGCTTGAGCAGTGGTGCTGAAGTTTCAAGAGGACCTCCAGCTCTATTGATACCTGCACTGCAACAAATTTTTCCTCAAGGTCTTGTACTATAGGATTCATATCATCTCCATTTTGTAATGCTTTTAATAGTTGTGCAACTTGTTCAATGATTTCTCTCTGTTCCCTAGCAAGGTGGTCACACAAGCCCGGCGCGTCTGCACTCATCGTCAACTTTATCATTGGTAACACTACCTCTTCCTGGGCAAGAAAGTGCATCCTTAGGTCTATAATCAATGCAGATGCCCACAGAGATGAATTTGAAGCCTCGGACTCATGAAAGAAGTACTGAAAGAGCGATAAGATCTTCCTGTGGCTCTGAGATTGGAAACAGAGTCAACGTGTAGTAGAAATCTATGAAATGAATTGATAAACTCACCACTAAAATAACATCAGTCAGTGACGGTTCTTTCAAACCCTTTATCGTATGCAGAGAAGTGAGCTGTCTAGCATGATCTGAAGCCCATTCCTTGACTTGACTTTTCTCTGCATGAGCTAATTTGGCTGCTACTGTTGCTGGAAGTGGAGTTCGTGTCGCATCCATATTTTATATTTATAATATAACGAAATGTAATTTGGGTTCGTGAGTGGGAATCTCACCTGCTGTACATGTGGACCACTATCGATCATCATCATTCAGACAGGGATAACAATGGCATCCCTTCTCTTCAGGGTACATACTCTCATGCTCATACTCATACTCATACTCATACTCAT
>JAAMXV010000639.1:0-24502 GCA_019693495.1 Axilococcus clingmanii
AAGATGCTGATGCTCTCGGTGAGTATTTATTACCTCAAAAATAAGGGAGGAAGATACTGGATTTTCCACAGGCCTGCCTCCTTTGAATTCGTAGTACACTATTGTTCCTGGCGAGCTGCCGGTCCTCGCTGGTGTGTCCACAACATTGACAAGAGTGAGTTGTTGGAAGCTTAGTATCAAAGTTATAAGTTTCACATGGCTGGCTGAGTTTTGCCATGAGCTGCATCGAAAAGAATCGCACAAATCCTGATAGCCAATTCATCGAGAAACCCACCTGTCTTTGATCTTCCTTGCGCTGCAGGCCTCCCTCGGATGGAGCCTGCAGAATTTGAGTTGCTGTCTTCAGATAAATAAGGACACGCGATTGCTCATGATGATTACTTTTAAGTACTAAACTATTAGTCCGAAACGTCAGAAATAAGGCGGCTGGTATGATTAATGAAGGCACTTTGTATTATGAGCCAGCCCTTCAGTTGTGTGGGACAGAGAGTCAACAGTGCAATGCAGGGTCAACAGCAAGACGTGTTATTTGAAATTACAGTCCGACAGTCTTGTCAAGAACTCTCATAAATTCCATTTTAAACACATTTACCAACGATAAATTCTGATGCAATGAAAAATTTGACCGCGATTTGGCGTTTAACAACATAGTACATTGGTTTTGCTGGAATGAACATTTCCTCCAACAACCCGAAGCTTGATTGATGAAGTTTCCTCAAATGGAACCAGTTTTACTTGTTCTAGTAGTAAGTGGGCAAATACCGCACTTGAAATATCCTTTGTTCCAACGAGTGGAGAAAACTGCAGGTTGCCATCCTCACATTGGCAAGAATAACACAGTCTCAAACAGATTTGCCTCAAATTCAATCATACATAGCATCACAAGGACTAGGAGACAGGCTCACCAACGTACAACCGGTTTCGATAGACTCTGCCTCTGGCGTTTCTGACGCGGAATTCCAGGCTGCACAGAGAAGCAAGTGGGATTTACCTCCAAAAGATCTATTTGATAGCCGTGATGTCGTCATTGATACTGCAGATCTAAGCAGCATGGAGGTCGGATCTGGACGCAGTGGTAAAAACATAGGTTTTGTAAAAGCTAGTGGCATTTCTTTCACCGTCAATGGTCAGCCATACACGTGTGCTGGTACCAATGCCTACTACATGTCAAGGCTGGATTTTTTATCTACAGATGAAGTCTTATCGCAGATAAAGCAGCAGGTAGATGAAGGGGCAAATGTACTCAGAGTTTTCATCGCCTATGATTTTAATTCAGAAGGCACTCAACCATCTCTTGGAACATACAATGAAGAAGCCCTTGCTAGGGTCGACTATGTTATGGCTGCCTCAGCATACTACGGAATGCGTATAATTGCAGTCGTCGCTAATTACTGGCCCTTTGTAGGTGGTATGCAAGCGTATGTGGATGAATGGAGCCAATCTGTTGGACGACCAGCTGGCCAACCTATTGAGCTTTTTTATACGGAGCCAGACATTCGTAATTTTTACAAGGCTTGGCTCAAGAAAATTATCACCAGGACAAACACAATAACTGGTCTCCCTTACAAAGACGACCCAACAATCATGGCTTGGTGAGTAGAGGACATAAAAAGAATGCTTTTCATTCCCTTACCCCCCCTCCCACCACAATAATACCAACTGACCGTTGACCCTCTACGCCCTCGCCCCTAGGGAATTGGCAAACGAGCCACACACCACCGATTCGTACGAAATACGTCTGGGCATAACTCCCGGGACAATTCTCTGTGCTTGGGTCAAAGAGATGAGCTCTTACATTCTGACCTTAGATTCAAATCACATGGTCACAACTGGAGAAGAGGGCTATAGAAGTGAGGGCAATAGTGATGCTCAATATGGATGGCTGAACAACGGTCTCAAAGGTGCAGATTTTACATGTAATGTCTGCAACACCGACATATCCTTTGCCACCATCCATACCTATCCAGACTCTTGGGCGATGTCCGATTACCAATGGTTGGGCGAAAATTACATCAGGGATCGTGCAGATGTCGCCCATTCGTGTGGTAAACCAATAATTCTTGAAGAATATGGCATGGGGACATCAAGGAATTACCTCCCCTCTCGAGAGCCATTATTTGACTACTTACATGATGAGGCAAATGCAGCTGGGTACGCATGCACTCTCGTCTGGGCTGTAGCGCCATACACTGCCACTGGAGACCTGTTAGGATCTAACGATGGTCAGGGCTACGTGTTTTCTTATGATGGAGATGGGGCTGCATCGATAAAGGCCCAATACGCATACAGCAATGGAAATCAGAATGGCGGTTCAGGGGGGCCTGAACCAGGGGATGGTGTGGTGTTGCTACCAGAAGGTACACCACCGCCCTCCCTTCTACCGAGTACGAGCAGTGTCCTGAGTGGCTGTCCAGAATGCACAAACATTCCTCCCGATGGAACAGTGTTCATCTTGAGTGATGGAGGAGACATTTGTTTCCAGTTGGCAGAGGATGGGCGGTGTTCTGATAGTGATCTCGCAACGAGCTGCAATCTCAGCTGTGGTCGATGTGATTGTGGATTTGAGGAAGGCAGTAGTACTGCTCCTACTACTTCTCCTCCGGCAAGTCCTACTACCTCAGATCCATTGCCAGCACCAGCACCAGCACCAACACCACCCTCTGCTCCCACCCCAACCCCGACGAGCGGTGGCACCTCGACCACACCCAATGGCTGTGGTGACTGCGACAACCTGTTACCTGGGGCTGATGCCATCTATTCGGATGACATCTGTGATAGACTTGCGTCTGGAGGACAGTGTAATGACGCTGATCTCTTGGATAGGTGCAACTTGAGCTGTGGTCGATGCTCATGCGATGCTGCAGCAACTGGATGCTCAGACGATCCTCCAGACGGCTCTGCTACATGTGCACAACAAGCTAAATGGGGAAAATGCAGTGAGAACTACATGCAGTCCCCAATATGTGATAAGAGTTGTGGTAGATGTTCATAGATCAAACCAATGTGAGGTGCCACCCAATTTTTTCTCAATTAAAGTACAAGTGCTTGTGTGTGTAATATTTTGTACTCTCCACCTCCTCTCACTCTCTCTCTCTCCTCTGATTACTCATCAATCAATTGTTTATTAAAGAATCCAATGCCTTTATGAGTTTCGCTTTGAGTAAATCCCATTTGAGCACGAGAGACATGCCCCAGTGGAACCACCCAAAGCATTTCAGCCCATCCGCGTAGGGCGTTTCAGGACACTTTAACTTCTCTATGAGTTGGACCTTCTCAGTATCATTGAAGGTATGATACTGAGACCCTTCTTCCCAGATGGTATCGAGCTTGAAGAATACTTTTGAAGGGTCGTCGTTCACCACTACGTCAAGGGTAATGTCCAACTGAAATGCTTCTTTTATGCCCTCCACCCAGATATGTTGATCACTGGGATCATCCACTGCCCATTGAACTATCTCAATTGCACGGGCACCTCTGGGTAGGAAGAAAGTTTGAGCCATGGCAGCACCATGCGCCCATATGTATACTGAGCTGTTCCAAACGTGCTCTGCCTGCTCTCTCAATGAACCTTCCAAGTAGACGATGTCCACCTGCGCTCCGCTCTGCTTTACCAGCCCTAGCTTTTGAATATCTTTCTTGATGCTGTATAAATTGAGAATGGATCTACCAGCTTCGTATGGTCGTTGAACCAACGTAATTTTAGGAGGGTTTGTGGGTGCTCGTGCATTGACAAAGTCATATCCCATGCAGTGGGCTATTCTAGTCCTATAAGATTGCATGTATTCGAAAGGAGGAGGATCATGGAGCCTTTTTCTCCACTCATCCTTCTTCTGATGATAAAATCGAGCATAGGTCGATAGACCAACAATAGCTGATCTTAGGAGATAGGCTTGTCCTGAAAGCGTCGCATCATAAATATTATCGACTTCATTGGGAGAGAAGCATTTGAAGAGCTCTTTGATAGCAGATGGGAGTCTATATGTCATTGATGTGGTCACCAGTGGAGACTTTTTGTTTATCCAAAATATTCTAAAGTCTTCTGTAGCAGAGGCATAGTCGCATCTCCTCAAGTACTTGCACACGATGTAGTGGGCTGTGGGTGCTATTTCCATAAAGAGATGGTAGAAATTGGAAGGGTGCTGTTGATGCAGGAGTGCTGCCTCTGGTACTACTGTCAATGCAACACTACTACTTTCAATGGGAAGACTTTCAATATATTCTAGTTGTAATTCTTCTAGACCCTCCCAGGCTACCAAGATGGGTGGTGGATCAATGCTATTGGGCGATGCCTTGATGTAATAGACAGTGTTCTTCCAAATGAGTAGGTCTTTGAAGATGCATACGCGTCCATTGGAGAAGTCTGGATGCTCATCCATGCATTCATATGTAGATGTGACCTTTCCATCTCCCAGCTCTAAGGCTTCTTGAATGAGTGGAGGGGGGTCTGTGTATTCGGTTGAGCGACTGCCGAGGATTCTCTGTGGGAGGGGGAAAAGAGATGAGATGAGTCCTTGTTGTGCATACTGTCTAAATAGAACTTGAATACCTTGGGTGGGAAGCCAAATAATACAAGAAGCACCAAGCCAGCCAAGGTGATTGCAGACGCATTGAGCTCACTTCTACTGGGACGTATCCCTTGGATCATTTTCCTCATTTCTATAGATTCATCTGAGGATATAATAAATTTGAATCACATTGCCTTTCATGTTTTGGAAGAAACTCGCTGATATATATCTCGGGTCACAAAGAAATTTCCAAAATTTTTGAACTATTCAATTTTCATTTCATTAATTGATATCTCGTAACTCCAAAATTTAAGAATGGCAGCTCGGATGCTGGCAGGCTCGGGGACCGGCATTCACTTGCACTACCAACAATCCAATGTTGCAAAGACGCCACCGACGTCAATCTCAAGAAAAATGATTTATTCAAGCTATAATAGCAGTCATCAGAGAGAGTTGTACAAGAGAATAGGAGGTGCAAAACGTCGACTGTTTACTCCTCTGCCAGCGCACGCTTCCTCCAACGGCAACGGTGCCACAGGAGAAGTTGAAAATGTTGCCATCATTGGAAGTGGGCCAGCTGGATATACTGCAGCGATATATGCAGCTAGGGCCAACTTGAGGCCTTTTGTTTTTGAAGGGTACCAAGCAGGAGGCGTTCCAGGGGGTCAGCTGATGACTACCACAGAAGTAGAAAATTTTCCAGGGTTCCCAGAAGGGATCACCGGTCCAGATCTGATGGATAGAATGAGGCAACAAGCAGAGCGCTGGGGTGCCCGACTATACACAGAAGATGTAGAGACTGTTGATTTATCTGCAAGGCCGTTTACCATCAAGGGAACCGACACAACCATCCAGGCACATTCGGTCATCATCGCGACTGGGGCGACTGCCAAGCGTTTAGGGATCCCTTCAGAAGAGAGATTTTGGAGTAATGGTATATCAGCATGTGCAATCTGTGATGGCGCTAGTTTTATATTCAAGAATCAAGAGCTGGCAGTGGTCGGAGGCGGGGATACTGCAACGGAGGAAGCAGCCTATCTCACAAAATACGGGAGACACGTTCACCTCTTAGTCCGAAGTGATCGCATGAGAGCTTCCAAAGCCATGCAAGATAGAGTATTGAACAGCAAAAATATCACAGTTCACTTTAACACCGGCGTTGAGGATGCTGTCGGAGAAGGGGAAGAAGAATCTGACCCTAATGGCCCTAGAAAGCCCCTTGGGGGCCTCATCCTGAAAAACAGCAAGACTGGAGAAAGGAAAATATTGCCTGTTAGAGGATTGTTTTATGGCATAGGCCACCAACCCAACAGTTCTCTGCTGGCAGGACAGATAGATTTGGATGAGGCAGAGTATGTGATGGTGAAGGAGGGTGGCAGAACGAATGTGGATGGAGTGTTTGCTGCTGGTGATATTCACGACCACGAGTGGAGGCAAGCAATCACTGCTGCTGGGTCAGGGTGTGCTGCCGCTCTAGCAGCGGAGAGGTATTTGGCTGCTAACAATTTGATAATTGAATACAGACAAGAGGCAAAAGAAGCAGATGGAGATAGGAAAGGTTCAGCCGCTTCACCTGCCACAACGAAGAAGGCTGCCGAGCAGGACTTTGATATCGATGCTGACAGGCATAGAGGCCAATTTGCTCTCAGAAGGCTGTATCATGAGAGTAAGAGACCATTGGTTGTCCTTTACACCTCTCCAACATGTGGACCTTGCAGAACTTTGAAACCCATTATGGCCAAAGTGGCAGATGACTATGCCGGTAAGGTGCATGTGGTGGAGATTGACATCGTGGAAGACCCCGAAATTGCTCAAGCTGCCGGAGTGAATGGCACTCCAACAATTCAAATATTCAAAGACAAGGCAAGAGTACATAATCTGCCAGGTGTGAAGTCTAAAAAAGATTACAAGAGTCTCATTGAAGGATGTTTGGGTGAGGAGTCGGTACCCTCAGTTGCAGAAGCAGCAGAGGTCGCTCAGAGGAGATGAGTCAGTACGGATAACTCAAAAGAAGATGAAGAGAAGAAGATGAATGAAGGATTTAATTTTAACAATTTGATTAACATAATTGTCTTGTCATTGGGTTTGCTCTGTGTGAGAGAACTCCTTGTTCTAAAGCTATGTGTCTCTTCTCAAGTCTCCCATCCATTGTCAGATGATGATGATGATGATGATGGTGATGCATTCGAGGTTGAGTCGTCATATCCACTACTGCCATTGTCTTCTTCATCAGGGTAATCATTGGCATAGTAACCCTCGGCATTTGAGTCCTCAGAATACTCTTCATTAGAGTCAGCTTCGTCCTCTGCCTCAACTACCAGCCAATGGTCATCGTCCACTATGGTTATGACAGGCATTGAAGGGGCGCTGCCTTGCTCCCAGAATGCTTCCTCCCTCGATGCCTTTTCTTCTCTATAAATATCATAGACATAGTCAATCACGTCTTCTTCTTTGTCACAGGGTTTATCTTTTTCTGGAGGTGGGGAAGTAGAGCGGTATATGATATCATACACAGTCGTTGCTACATCCTGGAATGGATCCCGCTCAGCTCCCTCTGTCTGTTGAAATAGTGTAGCACCACCCTTAGCCTTAGGGTGAAACTGTTCGTATGATGTTCCTTGGGTAATGGAGGAATGGGTGCCTGGTGATGCTAGCTGCTCTCCTCTGTCTGCTAGAGGTAGATAATCAGACGGAGTTTGCAGGATTGTTTTAATGTCTTTGGCGCTCAGTAATGTCAGTTGTGAAGCACTCAACGTAGCCACTCGACTGTATACAGTCCGCTTTGCACCTTGTATGTCGAGGGCCATCCTATCCAACTGTTTCGATAGAGGGACATGCCGTCGTTTGGCAGAGGGACCCTCCACCACTGCATTGTGTGAGCAAAGTATGGGAAAGAAATGAAGGGCAATATGTTATTGGCACACTGGAATCACACACACCTAGTTCTTGAGGCCCTTCTTTGCCGCGCTTTCTTTTGATACGAACGACGGTAAACTGTTCATCCGAGAGGCGATCACTCATTTTATTTTAAGGTAGAGTTGTAGTGCTCTACAAATGGTAACGACACAATTCTAGAATCATTCAGTCGTGATTCATG
Organism: Axilococcus clingmanii; assembly: GCA_019693495.1. Taxonomy (NCBI): domain Eukaryota; kingdom Viridiplantae; phylum Chlorophyta; class Chlorophyceae; order Chlamydomonadales; family Chlorococcaceae; genus Axilococcus; species Axilococcus clingmanii. The sequence goes on from JAAMXV010000639.1 coordinate 7,603, forward strand.
CCTTTTCTCCATATTTTGAGGAAGATTGCGTTTGTGTACACAAAGGTTCGACAAAAGGGAAGGGACTTTAAAGGGACTTGCTGTCCAGGTCTGTGCCCACTGCCTCTCTGGCACTGAACCTTCTAATGCATTCAATTCAATGGGATTACAATTTGAGACGGGAACAAAAAAAACAAAGATCTTCAAAAACTCTACCTGGGAAAATATTGTAGACTTATGCTGAGAGTCCAGCTGAGGAAAACACCCCAGCTGTTAACTCTTTCCATTTGGCCTCGGTACTGATTTGAACTGGCACAGTGGTGTCGGTGTTCGAACCATCACCGACCTGTCCATAGTAGTTGTAGCCCCAACAGTACCCCTTATCGTCTAAGGCAATACCGCAAGTGTAGTACTCTCCTGCATCAATACTTTTCCAAGCAGATACAATCTTGTTGCTGATTGCAATTGGGACAGTAGAGGATGTGTATGTACCATCACCAATCTGTCCAAAGGCATTGGATCCCCAACAGTATCCTTTGTCATCAGACGCAATGCCACACGTGTGAAAACCTCCAAGAGCTATGAGCTTCCAGATTTGTACAGTTTTGGTGCTGATCGGAATAGGAACAGTTGAGAGATTATTAGTCCCATCACCAAGTTGTCCATAGGCGTTCCATCCCCAGCAGTACCCTTGGTCATCAGTAGCGACACCACAAGTGTGGTAGTATCCAGCAGCAGATATGTGTCTCCAATACAAATTCAACTTTGTGCTGATTTCAATGGGAGTAGTGGATATTTGGAAATTGCCAGTACCGAGTTCACCATAGTCATTATAACCCCAGCAATACCCTTTGTCATCTGAGGCAACCCCACACGTATGAAAATAGCCTGATGACAGACTTTTCCATTGGGAGACAATACAATTGTCAATTCCAACTGGAAGGTTTGAGTCTTGGAAGGAATTGTCACCTAATTGTCCAAAAATGTTCCAGCCCCAGCAAAACCCTTCCCCATCCACAGAAACGCCGCAGGTGTGAAATAACCCCGCCGAGATTTCGCCCCATTTTTGAACAGCGTCATTGCTGATCTGAACTGGGACAGTAGAGCCTGTGAATGCACCATCGCCAATCTGTCCAAAGGCATTGAATCCCCAACAGTAGCCTCTGTCATCTGAGGCAATGCCACACATGTGATACCCCCCTGCTGAGACGAGCGTCCATGCTTTGACTAGCTCAGAGCTTATGGCAACTGGGACATTGGAGTCGACAGTTGTGCCATCGCCGAGCTGTCCAAACGTGTTATAGCCCCAGCTGAATGCTGAAAACCCTTCTGCTTTGGCCTTGCAAAGGTATTTTGAAACACATTCTCCGCTCTCTCCCTGCTCTGTTTCACAGCTTTTTCCCAGGTGTGCTGTTGGCTCTCCGTCCGCATTGCATGCACAGCATGCAGACTTTCTGCACTTTGCAGCGCACCGCTCCACCTGCACTGGGGAGGAGTCCCAATGTTTGCCTGCTCCAAAGATGCCAGAGATCCTTTCCTTGTTGGAAGCATGTGGTGTCCTGGCAGCTGCGCAGTGGAAGGGAATTCTTTTCAGCCGAGGTCAGGCAGGAACATGACCTTTTCACTGAGTGTCATGCTTTCTCTGGCACTACTTTTACGTCTCTTAAGCAGTCTCAAAGCCTCGTATATCGGAATACTCGTTGTAATTGAGGCCCTCGAGACTGTTGGGGAAGGTTTATCAACTTCCCTTCCAACTCGCAGATCAACCATGCGAAATAACCGCCCAATAATCACCCCACAGTTGAGCTCTAGACACTTACCATTTGTATTAGTTTGAATGATGACAAGGATAAAGAGGCCCAACAGTAGTGCAGTTGCTCGCATGACGCTTGTGCCGAGACCACGGCAATGGAAGAGAAGTATGTGTGGGAGAGAAAATAATCTATCAATTAAGCAATAGAAATATCATAACAGTAGAAATAACGAGTGAGGGCATATTTAAGTGTATATGAGTGTCATGAACCGTTTCTCTTTCATAATTCGAACACCTCGAGGCAAGTACCACTCACCTTGGCCTTGAATGGTCCTGTTCTGTGGTATTCAACCCCTCATTCTGGGGCTCATGGGAGACATCTAGTGCCAATGACCTACAGGAAAATATGGCTGCTCAGAATATCATTGACTTTAATGCGCAGCGAACAAGAACTTTCTCCTCCTTCTAAAACACTGCTTGTGGTTTGGAGCCAAGGCGGCAAAACACTTTGCATCTGTCCATGCAGAGGAATCTCAATAGAGTTCTCAGTTCATCTGCAAGTCATATGATAATATTACATCTTAAATTTTTCTTATCAACATGATGCACCAGTAAGCTTTCCATTTTGTAGACTTGCAAGCACGTGCATGAACGCCACATTTACCGACACACGTTGCCCGCGAAAATGGAGAAAAAGGTACTTTTCGAGGACGATAAAAACGTCAACAGCAATGATGCCGACTTAAAAGTGAACGAAAGCTTCGCGAAGCGCTTTGAGGTAAGAGACCATTCTTGCCACTGCCGCCGGCCGCAGAGAGATTCACTGATTGTCCTTGTGCGCAGCACAACAAAAAACGAGAAGAACTCCACCGCCTCAAAGAGCGGTATCCAGAGCAAGCAGCCAGGATGGAAGCAAAGCATAGAAGGGACGGTTTTAAAGGAACCAGAACAAAGGCGCAGTCAGGGTCAGAGGAGGAGGATGACTCATCAAGTACCGAGGACGAAGAAATCGGCATCATCCCTGCAAAGACAGAGGCGCAGATTCTTGACACTTTACATAAGATTAAATCTAAGGACATTTCTATTTATGATAGTCAAGCTAAGTTTTACTCATCATCAGATGATGATGATGAGGAGGAGGAGGAGGAGGAGGAAGAGAAAGAAAAACAAGTTGAAAGGTTAGGTTCCAAGCAGAAGAAGGCCATATACCTGAAGGACGTCACATATCAACAAGCCCTTTCTGGGGCTGCTTTTTCTGAAGAAGATGATGATGAAGATGACCACTCATTGCAGCCAACATACATCGAGGAACAGAAAAAACTAAAAGAGGATCTTTTGAATGCTTTAGAGGATGCAGGCCACGCGGGTGAGGAGTTCTTTTTGAATAAAACCAAAGAGAAAAGTGGCGACCCTGAGCATAGAGGAGGCAGCATGGATGAAGCCAGAATTCAAGACTTGCTCGATAAATATTTTGGTGAAGAAGAGGCAGCTTTGGATGAAGGTGACAGGTTTTTGAAGCAGTATATTCTGAAGAAAGGTTGGGTGGATAAGGATTCTGCAGAGGGCAGTGACGAAGAGGGAGAAGAGGATCATCCCGACACGGATGAGGACGAGGCGTACCTCAAGGCAGCGGATAATTATGAACATGCCTACAATTTTAGGTATGAGGAGCCTGGTGCTGAGAGGATCATCACTCACCCCAGAACAACAGATGGAATAGTTCGCAAGGAGGACGACCGCAGAAAGAAGAAACGTCAGGAGAAAAAGGAGCGTCTTGCAGCAGAGGAAGATAAGCGCAGATCTGAGCTTCGAAGGTTGAAAAATCTGAAGAAACAAGAGATAGAGGAGCGATTGCAGGAGATTGGGCAAGTTGCTGGAGCAGCAGCGCCTCCCCCTGAAGCTCTCGATGCCCTCCTTGCCGGGGATTTCGACCCTGAAGAATATGACAAAGCCATGGCAGCTGCATTTGATGATTCGTATTATGATGAAGCAGAGGCAGATGAGAGCGAAGATTTACTGGATGAAGAGTTTGAAAAGGAATTGGAGAAGATGGCTAAATATGAGAGCGACGATGATGAGGATGAGCATCCCCACCCTGAGAAGGCACATCTCTCCACCTTTTCTAAGCTCCAAAAGACACTTCCTCAGAGTGCCTCTGATAGTGCTAGTCGAAGTAGGGAGGATATTCTTAGGCTTTTGGAGGAATACTATAAATTAGAGTACGAGGATGTAGTGGGTGGTGTACCGACACGCTTCAGATACAGACAGGTCCCTGCTCAAGATTTTGGACTGAGGGCAGATGATATCCTGACAATGGACGAAAAGGAACTGAATCAAATCATAGGATTGAAGAGACTAGCCCCCTACAGAGAAGACTGGCAGAAACAGAGAGTCAATTACTCTGCCCTGCAATCAATTCAGAGGGAAAGACATGATGTCTCAAAATCCAAGAAGGCAAAGGAGGTGAGGATGGAGGCTTCCAAGGCGGTGCTGGGAATGACGGAGGAGGAGAGGCGTCTGGCATCGTATGCCAAGCCTACCCTTAAAAAAAGAGGAGTGGAGGGAGACCCTAAGAAAACCCTAAGAAAACCCGGAGAACAAATACCTGGTCCCAATGCCAAGAAGACAAAGAAAACACATGAACAAGGTCAGCAAAGGTCTGTGCCAAGCGCTACTACTGGCATGTCCAAAGCTCAGAAGAAAAACTTAAAGAGGACGATGAAGCGTGCAAGTAGACTGACAGACAGACAGACAGACACACAGTACGAAGTGAATCGGGACTGATTGTTTACAGAATACAGACCAGTTGCTTTCATATTCTCATTATGTTTTTTTTTCTCTTCTTCCTCTTCTTAACACGTCAAAAATTGCACCCTTTTCAAATGATGTAATCCAGTATGAAGTCCTGCACTTGGTCCATTTCTTGCGAAGGCGTGTCGCTATCATCATCGGCCCTCTGCTTGATGACCCGTGCTGGAATGCCGACAGCGACGCAGTGCGGGGGCAAATCCGTCAGCACCACCGACCCTGCACCTACCTTGCTGCAATGACCCACTACTGTGGGTCCTAACACACTCACTCCAGCTCCCAACAATGCTCCGTTGCCTATGGTCGGGTGTCGGATGCCACATCCGGTGCCACTGCCCCCCAGGGTCACATGGTGCAGCATGGATACGTTATCCCCGATGATGGCAGTCTCCCCGACTACCACACCCGTAGCATGATCTATCAGTATGCCCCTTCCTATCGTAGCTGCTGGATGAATATCTACATTGAACACTTCACTCATCCTGGACTGGAGTGCTAGAGCAAGTGGACGTCTGCCCCTGTTCCACATCCAATGCGCCACTCTCTGTGCCTGAATAGCTTGAAACCCCTTGAAAAACAACATACATTGCACATGGGTCTCACATGCTGGGTCACGATCATACACAGCTTGAATGTCAGCAACACATGCATCTAATATGGTGGAGTCATCTTCGTAAGCTTCTATGATGAGACGGCTCAACTGAGTGCCCAAAAGCGTTGTACTTTGGAGCTTGTTTGCCAACAGGAATGCCATCGATTTCTCCATACTCCTGTGCATGATGACAGTCATATGGAGGTAGGACGCAAGAACAGGCTCTACCTTAGACTGAGCTGTTGCTTGCTCTTGAATAGTTTTCCAAAGGACATCCTTCTCCAAGTATCCTTTCCTAGGTTGCCAAGCACACCGTCCTAATGCAGTCGATTGAGCGCTGGTGAGTGAAGGAGCTGGGTCAATTTTCAACGTAGGTCTTCCAAAGTCGTCAGGCTCTGCTATTAGTCCATTTTTTAAATGGGAACTGCTGGCTTGCCACCTATTCGCAGCGGTATCTATGTCTCTATCAGCCGCTATTGCCCGCACAACAAGGCTCCGTTGGCGTCTTTGCAAAGAAGGGTTTCTTTGGTGTCTGCTTACTTTAGTATTTGATCTATATGCTGCGAAGTTCAAAGAAGCAGTTTATCAGCGCACGATCTCAGCTACACACCTAAACTAATGTGCTAGCGCATCTCACCTTGTTGGGTCGACATGTCTTCATAAGCTTATTATTCAAGTCTTTTTTGTAAAGATTCTAGCGCTTGTAATATTTATCGGGGCCAGATTCAGCAGGGTATCGAACAATGCCGCCGATTGAAAGTGGGCGAACTATAAGTTTAAGGCAGCATTTTGACTACCAATACTGGTATTTTGACCATTGAGATGTCCATAGAATACGTCTTTGGTAATATTGCTTGTATCTGAGGAAGAAAAAGTAGCTTCATTTCAATTACCTCATCATTACTACTGGTCCTGGGCAGCACTCTTCTCTGTTCAACGCCCCCCTTCATTGTACTTGTAGAAAGAAACTATGAAATTCTGAACAGGGTGCAAGTTGATTTACACAGACAAAAGCAAGACAGAAAGAGTCTCTCTCAAAAGTTATTTCAAAATAAACAAACAAAAACAGTTTTAATTGTAAACACAAAGTACAGTCTCCGCTATGCAAATGCGGGCACACCATCGTCATTCTCCCCTCCCACCTTTTCCCTTCTGTTGTAATAGGCCGCTGCTGAGGCCATTGCAGCGGGATACTGGTGATGTAACAGATGCTTTGTGGCTGCATTCCAATCCCAATTCGATACTTCCTCCCGTGCAGCATTGCCAACACGAGCCCTCAATGTTTCATCTTCGATCAGGCAGCGAACCATCGATGTCGCCGCTTCTATGTCATCAGGTTCATACAGATAGCCAGTCACTCCTTGCTGAGTAAGTATGTCAGGAATGCCACCGGCTCTAACAGCAACGACTGCCTTTCCAGCCGCCATTGCTTCCAGCACAACAAAGCCAAGGGTCTCAGACATCGAGGGCATCACAAAAACATCTGCCGAAGCATATGCAGCGCTCAATTCTTCTCCATGAAGCATTCCCATAAATACAGTGTTTGTGCCTGCAAAGTATGCCTCTAGCTCCTCTCGAGCAGGACCATCACCGACAAATGCAAGTCTGGCATTCGGGATCCGTTCCAACATTCCCCTCAGAAAATCAAGATTTTTCTCTGTCCCTAATCTTCCGACAGAGAGCAGCAATGGCGCCTCAGGGTGACCTCCTGACAACCTCTCTCTCATCATCGCACACTCATGTCTCGGGTGAAACGTATCTGAACACACACCTTTTTTCCAAACAGCAATCGTTTGTTTGGGTGCTGCACGCTGTGCTATGAGTTCAACTGCCATTTGTTTGCTGGTCGTCAGTGTCAAGTGAGCAGCCGTGTGGAAGAAGCGAATGACCGCCCACATGGCCTTGACTAAAAATGTGAGATTATAACGAGGCATGTACTCTGGTACGTGAGTATGATAGGAATACACAAGTGGGGCTTTAAGGAGCCTTGAGTAGAGCAAAGCTGCAAAGACCATGACTCCGGGGGATGAACAGTGAATGATGTCTGGCTGGAACGCTTTCACTTCTTTATATATTCTAGGGCTCAAGCCAAAGGACAGGGGGAGTGGCCAGTACCAGGGACAAGAGAAACTCATGGCTGACACGATCTTAGCTCCATGAAACTCTTCAGGCTGATCTACATAGGCTGATGAGTCACAGCCTGGAACATAGACACCCTTTCCTGGGGTCACTACAAGAACCTCACAGCCTGCTTCTCGGAGGAAGCGCACAGTAGACTTGAAACGATTCATGTAACCGCAAACATAGGTGAAGGGGGATGGTTCCACTAAAAAACATATTCTTCTGGGTGTATGTCCAGATGAGGACGATGCAGCGGGCTCTGTCGTGGCTTCTGGAGCTGTGCCGGAGGTTGCAACGGAGGGAACAGACTTTCGTTGGATGTGCAATGATGGCAGGGTAGAGGAAAGGCAGTGGCGTTGTTTCTGACGTTTGGAGGACAACCGCCGTCCACCTGCTGTTGCATCAACACTCTTCAGAGAAGTGAGTGACTTCATTAAGAGTTCCAATGGGAGGCAGAAATTTAGAGTCAACCAATGTACAAAGGCAGCCTTGTCAGCGTCCAATTGAGGGCTCCTGAAGACCTTGATAGCGTCAGTTGTAATACTGATTAGATAGCACTCTTTAAATATTTAAATGCTTTAAGATTCCCAATCTGCAAAAGAGCGCGGAAATGCTTCAAGAAGTCTTCGGCTTTGGTTCTATCTATATTTACAACTCAGCGTACCACCAAAGGCAACAGTCGTTCTTAAGGCTTGTAGGTGAAACAACCGTGGTGACCAGGATCACTCATCCAGTGTTGACATTATACTCACATAAAACTTTACCTCTTTACACTCAATTTGCCACGAGTTGTTAGGTATATCGACATGATATCATCATTGTGGAATCAGCTTTTGGAGTGGTTGCGCAGGTAGGCTGTCAACAAACCCTCGCCCGCCCCCTTCTGACCCCGCCTCACCAATCATATTGTCATGCATCGAACGCCAACAATGCAGCCTCTTCTTCACCAAGGAAATGGAGCTGTCGCTCATCGGTCTGCAAAATGCAGGAAAGACCTCCCTAGTCAATGTTTTGACCACAGGATCTTTCCAAGAGGACATGATCCCTACTGTAGGCTTCAACATGCGGAAAGTAACCAAGGGGGGTGTCACCATTAAGCTTTGGGATCTGGGCGGCCAGCCACGGTTTAGATCTATGTGGGAACGGTATTGCAGGGGAGTTCAAGCCATTGTATTTGTTGTTGACTCTGCAGACATTGATGGGTTAGATGCAGGTAAGAGAGAGTTGATTGATTTACTCGCACGGCCCTCCCTCTCTGGCATTCCCTTGCTGGTCCTTGGAAATAAAAATGATCTGCCAGATGCATTGTCTGCGAATGAACTCATTGCTAGATTAGATCTCAAGTCGATACAGGACCGAGAAGTGTGTCTCTACTCTATCTCTTGCAAAAAGAAGAGTAACATAGATGTGACGCTAGAGTGGCTGACCCGCCATGCCAAATAAAAGTGTAATGTTATGTATCCATCTTACATACATGTCTCTGCTCTATTTATTGAGAAATTTTACGAGGGCGCGTGAGGCTTCTCCTAGAAGGCACTGCCATTCTATCGAAATTGGATCTCATCTGATGCAATGCCTGCTGTAATCCAACAGTCACACTGGCCAATACAGTCTTGCTATCGTTTGGTTCCGGGAGAGAAGCAACTAAATCTTCCTCATCATAGTCTGTTGGTGCAGAAGGAGGAGAAGGAGAAGGACCTGAGTCTCTTCGTGATGACGGTGGTTGGGGAGGAGCTCTTCCTCTGTCCCTCCTCGATGGAGGTTGAGTCGGAGTGTCTTCTTCAGGTCTGAGATTGGGAGGAGGTCCACCAAACACCTTGTTATATTTATGATGGCGTCGCAATGCTCTAATGCGTGCCAATTTCCTGTGGAACCAGATCTCTTTACCCCTCTCCATTTCACTTCCTGGTTCAGGCTCCCCATGAGGCAAGTTGTACGACATCCAGATTCGGGCATGCTGACGTGCACTTCTGCGCATCGCAGTCTTCAGCTCCTCGTTTTCGGGTACAGGATGGCACTGTCCAGCAGGTCCAGGAGCCAAAAAAGCAGTACCATGCGGATAATGCATTGGATCTTGCATCAAAGGTGCTGGCAGTCCATTGGCGTCCTGGGCAAAATACGTGGTGGCATCGCCATCGGGCTTAAATTGAAACATTCGTGCTTTATGTACGACTTCATTCACCTCCTGCACAACCCCTCTAATTTCAGATTCATGACAATACTTGGAACCACTTGCATCAGGACCAGCTACAAATTTATCCCGGTGCCACGTGCCTCGCTGGGCCTTGTCATGGATCTCTTTTTTGCTTTTGTTCCAGGCCTCCAAGGGACTGAGACCCTTCTTTATCAGCTTACGATATGGTTTCAAGTCCCACATGACCCCACATCCATGCTTAAAACCTTCATGGAACTCCCCCTGGTATACCTTTGCTTTCTGAGAGAAGTTCATTTGTCCCATCCCCATAGCCCATCCATGATAAAATTCTCCTTCATACTTGTCGCCCCTCCCAGCGTCATTGATGCCTCCTGGTCCATGGCACGCAAAATTGATGGTTCCCTTCACATGAGGAATGTCAAAAACTGCAAGGCCTTCGTATGTGGTGCCATCATCAAAGACAAAACTCTCCCAGTACGGAGCATTGCCGATGAAGGGAGCATAGGGGTGTGTGGAGCCAGCTAAGAACCACTGTGGGACAATGGCCCCAGAACGATAGTTGGCAGCATCTCCTGCCCTAAATACTTCCTTGGGATACTCAGCCATGTAATTTGGGTCATCTATGTCAGCTATGAGCTCCATGGCATCAGCAAAATAAGGGGTGTCTTTGAACTCTCCAAACGTCTCCATGATTGCTTCCTCCTTGCTTCTAGGAGTCTGTTTTAGGTAGTTAATGTACCTCTCCTTCAACCCACGGTTGTACTCTTCCATGAATTGGATGTCGTCCCACTCCTCTTCGTCCGAGGAAAAGATATCATCATACTTTTGCTCAACATCATACTTCCACTTCGCCAACTCTTCTTTAGTCTTAGGCTTTCTTTCTTTGAGACCCCAGAAGCTCCAGGAATCACCATCGGAACTTTTAGGAGTAGGCGCTTTAGCCTTCTTCTCCTTCTTCTTCCTTGATGGTGCAGCCTGTGATGACGACATACTGCGTCAAGGAAAAGTGGCGGCTATGCTGGAATTTACAACTTTTACTACGTGTACTAGCAACAATATACAATGCACATGCATGCGTTGTGTGATATTATCTCTATGGAGAAGCAGATTGGTTCAATGATGGCATGGGCTTCTGGATCTGGATCTGGTGTCTGCCCATGGTGTTGGGGCAAGTTGATATGCACACCATAGTGCATCAGATATTGTTAAGTGATAGGGTTGGAGCTTACAGGAATTCCAATCAAAGGACCTTGAATCCCATGAGGATTCTGGGAAAACTGGAACATGGATGTGCAGCGCGGTGCCCAAACCGGCCTTTTCCTCTCACAATGTTGGAGAGCCTCAATTCTAATCAAAGAGCTGGGAAATCGCAAATTTTGATTAATTTGACTCCAATCATATTTCTTTCTGAATATAAATTAATACTCAAAATGCAAACTAGTCTTTTATCCAGCACCCAGTCAAGAAGACTGGGCTGCATTGCAGTACCCACAAACTTTAGGTGTGTGCGACTGCGACTGAAAGTGACGGTACACCCCACACTTTTAACTTACAGCATGAAGTATCCCTGTAGGACTGCTTCATCACCTCAAATTCGCAAGGCTTTCGGTCACTCGGTGAGGAATCAGCTCCTTGTATTCGACTCCCTCTTTGGGTTTGCGCACCTTTCTGACATCTTTACCCACTCGATTTCTCACAGAGCTTAAATGTGCGTCAGAATTACCGCATTTTAGCCGCTGCAGAGGTCAGCCAAGCATCAAAGACCAAAGCCACTGCAGGCAAAGAAGAATTCTATGAGGTGTATCTCGACAAGCCCATAGGTGTGAAATTTGCCAGAGGAAATGATGGCGCTGCATATATTGCCAGAGTAGATGCAAAAGCTGGGAACATTGATGCACAGATAACTCCTGGAGACAAGGTTGTCAAAGTTTCAGCCTCTTTTGGAGGAGATGTATGGGAAGCTTTAAATTTTGGCCAGGTAATCTATGCCATCAAGACCCGCAGTGGCCAAGTGTATTTAAAACTCAAGAAGAACTATGGCGACATGAGTGCGCTTGAAGAGGAAGAAGCTACTGGATCTGAAAAAATGTTCAAAAATGAGCGTGCCGGTGGCAATTATGGTGCAGGCACCAAAGAGATGCAACAGAGGAATTATTTGGCGAGAAGAGAGGCAGAACGCACACGTAGGGAGCTTTTCAATGATGCGCTCTCCAAGTTCAAGCAAGGTCAAGTTGAGGAAGCACTTATTGATTTTGAAAACGTTCTGGCTTTGGAACCTAAAAACTATGTTGGTGATGACTTTAGCCGCGTCACTCAGACATATAGGGTCACGCAGTACAACATTGCATGCTGCTATTCCGCGCTGAACCAAGTCGATGCTGGCTTAGAGGCTTTGGACGCAGCCATGGCGGCCGGCTTTGAAGACTTTAGCAAGGCTCGCAGTGACCCTAACCTCTCAAAATTGAGAGAAAGCAAAGAAATGTTTGCAAAGGTGATCAACAAGTATGATGAGCCTATTATCAATGAAGGCGCCATCAAGGCCTTCAAGAGCTTGTTCAGCTTTGGCCGCAGAGATGACGAATAATTTTTACCTGTTTATTTTGTTCCAATAAATGAATACTTCTTTTAAAAAGAGAACCATCAATTATTTCAATCCTTTCTTTCGTTTAAGGTCTGCTAGTTCTTCATCTATAATTTCTCGTGTCGTCTTCCTCTGGGGAGGAGGTCTGCGATACTCTTCCTCTCTGGGAGGCTGATCTGGCGATGCGGAGTACCTAGAATCGTTCTTGTTCTTCTCTATCTTTGTCGCCGTGTCGTCACTCAAACCATCTTCTAGAAATTCAAGAAACTCTTCGCCTAGGGCGGCTAACTCCTCCAACAGGGATGCAGGTGCTGCGGACGACGTACCATTCTTTGCAGATTTCCTCCCCCTCCTCTTTGCAGCATATTCACCTAATTCTTTATCTAAGTCTTTCAAAAAATCTGTAAACCCATAAAATTCCTCTTCATCTTCTTTGACTGCCTTTCTTGCCTTTGATTGTTGTTGGTCTTCATAACCACTTGTGTAAGAGGAGGAGGCCGATGAGCCACCCTGTCTCGCATCCATCAACTGTTGATACGCTTGTTTGCATTCCATGAATCTCTCTCGAGCATCTGGAGCTTTGTTCACGTCAGGATGCAGCTTTAGAGCCTTTTTCCTGAATGCCTTTTTAATATCATTTACTGTGGCAGCTTTGCCGACCCCAAGAAGGGTATATGGGTCGTTGAAGGCAGCGGTGACAGGACGAGGTCGTTGTCTTAACCTGAATGGGAATTTTACATCTATTAATCGAAGAAGGGCTACATACACTATACACTAGTATCTCATATACCATACATTCTTGCTGACTGGAGGCGAACCAAACGAAACGTTTGACATCTTCGAAATCCGACTTTCATGACGTACAGGTACGCGCAAGAATCCAATCAAACAATTTTTCGAGTATCCTAGTATCTCAAGCAACAAATTGGACTTACTAGCACAGCACTACGTTTTCATATTTACAATCAAAGTAGGGAGCAGGAAGCTGGCAACAATGCCGCCACCCTGAATAGAAAAGGACATTCCATATCAAGTCATAACAGGCAGCTCATCCTTGAATCCTAGGTCCTTAGCATCTTTCCAGCCCTCAGGTACTGCCCAACCACAATTATCCTCGATGCCAAGGTTATATGAACCACCATCGCCACCCATAGCATTGCTGGTCACTATTCTGAACAGGCCACCTTCGCCCCATGGTTCCCCCCAGCTATTTCTCACAATCCAATACTCCTCACCATCCTCAACACCCCAGCCAATAATAGATACCAGATGATTACTGACAGGAGCCTCCAAATACTCCTTGTAGATCCCACCGGTGTAATGATCGAGGGAGTCTGTAGCATCAATGCCACAGCTGATGGGACCCCGTTTGTAAATCTCAGCCTTCATATTTGCTCTGCCACTGACACGCCCATGCTCTGCAACCACCAACCGTTGGTAATCGTTAATGTGAAGACATCCTGTCGCTGGCCAACAGGTGTAGCATTGGTGAGAGCGGGAGCACTGCTGATTGATTGCCTGGTATACATTGCACGTTTCTGGAGGGATGCCCTTCTCAGACGCATATTTATAAACACCACTATCCCAACCGCCTTGGCATGAGCCTGCATTGCCACAGTCGATTACATTTTGTACAGAGAGCATGGCAGAAGGCCAGGCACCGCCTCGCTGAATGTTCATACGGTCAGCAAGAGCTGATGTGGAGGCGTGAGCCCAGCACGAACCACAGTACTGAGGTATATGCTGGTTTCTAATAGGACTAAGGTAGTTGGTATTATCCACACGTGTCCAATCCCAGCTCTCTGGCAGATCACTCTCGCTGAGGTAGGTGTGTGGTACAGCGGATGTTACCAATGGTTCATAATTGTCATCTGTCCAGATTCGGGTTGCAAACTTGGAAGGCTTATACGTGGACTTCCCTTTCAAAGAAATTAGTTCGATTAATGGCCTAGAAACTGCATCTACCAGAGCTAGCACAAGGATGAAGCATACAAATATGACAGCGAGCTTCCGAAGGGAGAACATCTTCGCCCTAAACTCGAATACAGACAATGTCATTAAATTTCAACAAAAAAATGGAACTATTATTGTGTGAAATCATCTGGAATTGGGGGACCTTTTCATGCAAACGTGGCCTTCTTGCGGACGTGGCTACCCATTCAGTCCCAAAAAGGTCTCCTTCGTCAACTTAATAAGGCGCTGCATTTGAAGCGATCGGACCGTCAATGACTATGAAAACTGACACCACTGTCACACCGTGTTCGTATTAAAGTCTTACTGCATGGTAAGTAGTTTCTGATTAGCTTTCTTGAATGTAGAAGCTTGAATTATCTTTCTAATCGACCCCTCTACTTGATTTTCAGTGCTGAGCAGTTGAACGCTGTAGAATTAAAAAAACCTATTCATTCTAACTAAGCCGACTGAAAAGGTGCATATACCTAGACGGAGGCACAATGGATGAAATGAGCATGAATGCGACGTCAAACAACAGCGGTGAACACACGGCCCACGACCACAGTGCACACGCTTCCACGGCTTCTCCCTCTGGAATGGATATGGGTCAGATGGATCATGGACCCAGTGTATTTCAGAATCCTGATGGCAGTTACTATTATACACATGGAGCATTTTTAGGGCATATTGTTCCTGGGACAATGTTTGTCATATTGGGTCTTTGGTGGATGTTCTCCTTGTACTCGGAATTTTTGAGATGTACTTTGCGACGGCGTCCATTTGCCAGTAGAACATGGTATTACCTCCCAGTAGGGTCTAAAGCCGTTAGACGATTACCACTAGAGCCCCTGCTAAAAATGCTGTTACCTTTCCTAGGCATTCTAGGTGAGCTGTGGCTCGGCCATCCTTCCTGGAGAAACTTGAAAGAACCAGATGGAAAATTTGTGGTGGATAATATCAATGATTGGCAACACTCTGCCATGTACCTAGCATTTATTACTTCTGGCACTATTGACCTGCTATCTACCATGACTAAGCTACCCTATGGCACTGACAGAGCTTTCATCGGCCTTGCATTCCTTGTGCAGGGCATCCTGCTTGTCTTCCATTTGAAGGGACCCAGTGTTGAAATCATACTCCATCTCATTCTTGTCCTCATCATTTTCTCAACGGTCATTGCCATCATTGCGGAGGGCTGTGCACCCAGATCTCTGCTGATTGGGTCCATCCGGCCATATGCAGTACTGCTTCAAGGGGTTTGGTGGATTCATCTTGCTCACATGATGTACCGGTCTAATCAAGCCTGGAATCCGTTCTATATGGGTTCTGCTATGATGGCACCGGCTGCTTTTGTATTAGATATGCTGTGGGTGGCTGTCTTCTCAGTGTTGGTATTGATCTGCATGAGGATCCTGTTTGTGAAACTGACTGGACAGGAAATCAGTTTTGAGGGGAATTATCCTCCTGCAGCACCTGGATCCATGGCTGATGCAGCTCGTGCCACTAAAGGTGCCTTCGCTCTGGATGAGAACGATATGGGTATGACCTTGGAAATGAGCTCTTTGATCCACAGCACAACAAACAGCAACCATGGAAAATCACGTGTTTGAAGATAAGATGAAAAAAAGATAGATAGATATATACACAGCTGTAAGTAAGTGACCAAAAGTGCAACCAAACTCTCCTACATTGTGTATATATTACAGTTTAATTATTAATTAATTGATAAGTCTAGAGTCTAAAACTAATCTACCGTTGCCAACTTGGCTGTTGCCAATTTGATCCCTTCATTGAAAACAACATAAGCTACTTTGACGGTGTCCTCCGACCATTCCACAATACAAGGAAAGGAGAGATTTGGGGGTGCTGAAATGGCAATGCCATTCCCATCTGGTGCACCATCTAACACTACCAACTGTTCCCAGTGACGGCCATCATCATCAGAAATAGCAAGCGCAAGCGGTGCCCTGTGCAGTGGGGAGGCATTGTAGGCGCACAATATCTGGTTGTCGATCGCCACAGTTGAGAATTTTGCATTTGGGTTCGGCAGACTTGTATAGGCTGGCTTTGACCACGTTCTACCTTTATCTGCAGACAGCGAGGAGTATATCTTGCCGGCTGCCGTGCGAAATAACATCAACAATTGTCCCTTGGAGGTTTCTAGAATGGTAGGCTCAATGAGCCATGTCTTTTCATCTTCCACCCGCCCTGGCAACTCCCATGAAGCTCCAAAATCATCTGACACCAACACTCCTGCCCATGTCACGACACCCTGTTTTGTAGCAGTACCAGGTATTGGAGCTAAAGGCAATTCAACATCTTTGAGTGAAGAATACGTCTTTGTGTTAAATGTTTTATGACTGTCGACTGGCTCAGTGTGTATCGGGAGGTACCACCTCCCATCCTTGGTAACTAACAAAGAATTGGCGCAGACCTTTGGGACTTCCTCTATAGATTCATGGCAGAATATAGTCACTGGAGGGTTCCAACTTTCACCCTTGTCTGAGCTGCATATATACTTTATATCACCTCCAGGAGACAACGCTTTTCGGCTCTCACAATAGAAAAGGAGCAAGCGGTTGTTCGGGGCATCATAGTGTAGGACTGGACCCCATAAAGGGGCTAAGCCCCACATTATGCTGCGACTAGGGGTCCACGTCTCTCCACCATCCTTACTCAGTGCAAATCGAATGTGCTGTGAGGGGCTACCTGCGTACGTTGCTTCCGAAGCGGCATAGGCCAGAGCAAGGATTTTAGACTTATTCGCTCCTCTGATGACTGCCAAACTAGGCTGATAGGCAGACTTTATGCTGCTATCACTGAAATGTAGCAGCCAATTTTGGGTTACCTCCGCCAACGGCTTTGACGTAGAGGCCCCCATTTTATATAACGGAGTTCAATTAGATCGTGAACTGCTCTCTTTTTTAGAACCTTATAAAAAAGTACGACTTGATCTTT
>JAAMXV010000639.1:24552-56747 GCA_019693495.1 Axilococcus clingmanii
CAATACTAAAAATATTTCATGAGGCCAGGCAGCCCAATTGAGCTGCGCAGCTCGATCGAAATCTCTCCTTCTAAGCGCCTTATAAGAACATCATCCTTCATCCATATTGAATTTTGCACCCTCCCCTGGCTGTTCACCACAATTAATTGGAATCCTTCTGGATAGAACAAGTCCAACTGTTTGTCTGCTGCTTGGCGATCAGCATTTCGTCTTAACAGTTTAAATTGTCTTGCACTTCAGCAGGCTTCAGAGGGCATTCTTAATTTCAAGTAGTACATCAGATAAATTAGATTGTTGAAAGGTTGTTTATAAGAAAGGAAGTCTAGACGTTTCATAATGGCTGAGAAAATCGAAGGCTACCTCGTTGTAAAAGTGTTAGAGGCAGCAGGAAACAACAGTGATGATGTTAAAGTATGGGATCCTAGCTTTAAAGAAGGGTTTGTGAAGAGTGAGTAATACGTAGATGTCGCTGTCGCTCCAACTGCAAACTGATATAGTCTTCCCTGGCTTTTCCCTTGCAGTCGAAATCAGAGGGGGACCCCGCACTGTTAAGAAACAAACAAGTGTCCAGAAAGCAAAGAATGACACCATTGACTGGGAAGAGCAATTAGCGTTGGAGTGCTTGGAAGGGGCAAATGAACTGAGGATTCTCCTCTGTCGCCAGAAGCACAGCGGCGAGAGGCAGGGGACATCCATTGTTGCAGCTTGCGGAATTTACATGAAGGATATCCTGGATGCTGTTCCCATTGATAAATATTTTGAGCTGTTCAAACCTGGAGCAGGTGCGGAGGGAGGATTTATTCGAGTGTCCATCAACCATTTGTTGCCAGACCAAGTCAGAAAGGGAGATTTGCTTCCAAAGCAAAAGGGGGGTTTCCCTTTCATTCCTCTACTACTTGCAGTTGCAGCTGGTGGTGCTGCAGCTTATTATGCCACCCAAAATAAGAAGGAGGAGGAGGGCAAGGACAAGAAGAATGACAAAAATGACAAGAAACCTCTGAGTTTATTTGGGAAAAAGTGATTCTGTAACTCACTAGTAGAGATGGATCGGGTTATTTTTATTAGAGGGTTCAATTCTTATTAGTTACAATGTTAAATCCTTTAAATCAGTCTTTGATTGGCATCATTCTCCATACACTAGCCAGCGCTGCTCCCATCCAAACCATCACCACGATGCTCACACTGCTCGGCACTGCCACCATAATATCGGCAAAATTCCTGGTAGATAGAGCATAGCCCATTGCAGCACTCTGCATACCTGTTTCTATGGAGACCGTTCTAGATGTCTTTTCATTGAAACCAAGCAATTTAGGAAGTAAGTATCCCAAAAGATAGCCAAAGAAATGGAGGCCTACCACTGGTAGCACTGCGACCATGCCACTCCTATACAAGACATCTGCCACTTGGGCCACAGGCACTGCACACAGAACCACAGTCAAGGCAAGAGCAACAAGAGGCATAGCAGGCCTTATTTTCGACACAACTGTAGGAAAGAATTCATTCAGACCGACTCCCAACAGGGTGGGGAGCAGTACCAACTGCATCGTAGAGATGGCCAGACCCCATGCATCGACAGGAACAAACTGACCTGCCAATGCTGATGCGAGAGTTGGAGTCATGATGGAAGCTGCAAGAGTTGATACTGTTGTCATCAGAACAGAGAGAGCCACATCTCCACCTGCAACAAAAGTGGCCACATTAGAGGCTTGGCCCCCAGGACAGCAGCCCAACAAAATGAGACCAGTGGCCATAGCTGGACTGAGAGACATCATTCTTGCTATTGTGAATGCTAGTAATGGCAATAAGCAGTATTGGCATAAAAAACCTAACAGGATGGGGATAGGCTTGGATGCGCATTTTTTGAAATCGTCAGTGGTGAGGGAGAGGCCCATGGCAAGCATGAGAATACCAACCCCGATCTCAAACTGCCTTGTGGTCATCCAGTTCAACACTGGAGGATGAAAGAAAGCCAAAGCTCCTGAAATTAAAGCCCAAAGTGGAAATAACATTGTGCCAATCTCTGCGACGTGCTCTAGAGTTGTTGGCTGAGCAGTTCCAGCCGAAGAGGAATGAGCGATCTGTCGACTGCGCCGAGAACTCAGGCAGTGATCGAGTCTTTTTAAGTACCGAAAACCATCACTACCCCTTTTCTTAAATAATAATGGTGTTAGTCGCGGCGTACATGATACTGAGGCCACCGGTTTGGACAAAGTGTTAAGGTTTAGAGATCCAGCCTTCAGCATTCTCGTTAGAAGGAAGCCTCACACATGTATTCTCAGTCAAAGATTTAAATCTACAAAAATACTTGCAAGATAACGACTTTGTTTTACGTTGCAGGCACACCAGCCTTTATGAAGGTCTAAGCAGGCCTGGTTGGAAACACGCAACTATTTAAAGTTTTATTTTGGGTTTATACAATTACGCAGCATAATTGTGGTCAAAACAATGCAGATATGCGTAGATCAGTGAAATATTTCTCTGGTTTCGACGCACTCTGACAGTGAAACATCGAAATGTCTCTCCCTTTTTCCGTGTTTTTTGTGGGTGCAAGCACACCTCTAGACAGTAGTTCGTTTCAGCAGACGGATGGAAACCATTGGGTACGTGAACTATTTTGAACACACTAGAAAAAGAAACACTGGAGTTCAGTCATTCACCAGCTTACACACAGGTGTTGGACCTGTCTCTTGCAGGGGCTTCTTTCCATACTCTAAGAGAAGTAGCATTTTTCCTCATTCAGCCAAACTCTCTACCTCCTGATGCAGCATTAGCCTTATATGTTTCTACAAATGGAATGGACTGGAGCTTCCGGGGTTTCATCAGTAACCAACATCCTTCCGAGGTGTTGCCTCTGGCATGGCCAGACCCATCGGAAGTATCAAAGCCTCAAATAGGATTCTCTTTTGAGCCTCTTAAAGAAGCCTCGGCCAAAGAATGTAGCAAAATGGGCGCTCGACAAGACTTTGCACGACGGGTAGGGTTAGATTTGTTTAATTTCATGCAAAGCTTTGGGGGAGTACAAACCATGGGAAAGGATACGCTGCTCGTCCCGACAAACATTCTGGATGCTTGGTTCAATAGATTGAATTCAAAATTACAGAAGGATCCAAACTTTTTGACAAGAGCAAAGGATGTTGTCTGAGGGAGGAAGAGAGAGAGAGAGAAATTAATTCTTACACAGTAATGCCGGCTCCTTTCAACAATGTTTGAAGCTTTCCGCTCGATTTTGCTTCCAGTGTATCATCGCATCCTCCGATGTGGACACCCCCAATAAACACTTGAGGTACAGTGCTCTTTCCAATGAGCTCCTTCAATGCTTCATGAACATCCTCACCATCGGCAATCTGATCAAGCTCTACTACTTTTGCTGGGACATTTAGCTGTTGAAAGAGGCCCTTCACCTGGGAGCAGTAAGGACAATAAGACTTACTATAAACCATAACCGCATTGTCGGCATTCTTCTGCTGGATCATTGATTTGAATTCAGTGGTAGACATTGCTCTCACACCGAGGGAATTCTTGTGTTGACTGGCAAAAGCTGCGAGGAGGTGGGACAAATATTGGTGGATTACAACTGCCTCACCACAGCTGATAGGCTAGTTCACTCACCAGGAGACCGAAAGACAGGCACTGATGTTATCAGTGATCCCAAGAAAGGTTTCTGAAGTCTAAACGCTGTGTAACGAGTTGGAACGGAGACGAAACTGGTGGTAAAGTTCATGACGATCCCAGTATGTGTGTTTACTTGTGTTAAATTGATGGGCAATTGAAATCTTTAATTTTATATTCAAGAAACGAACTAATAAATTTTGTTGAATGTGGTGCCAAAGGCATGGTGCCTTTGATTCACAGCGACATTGCATACATTACAATTTTGTACCACATGTACAAAATTAAATGCATTTCATTTGGATATTAGCCTTGCTCTTTGCTACTCCAAGTGCGCGAAACACCCGTCACGATCTCAGTGATTCTTAACTTTTCTTGCTAGTTTATAAAAAATTCACTCGTCCCCGCCAGTAACGCGGCGAATCCCTCACAATGGGAGATTCTCTAGATTCAATACTAAACAGTTTAGAGGGGATCGATACGAAATCATTTTTAAAGCCTAAGACAATGGCTGATATGAAGAATCAGAAACGGAATAGTATGAATATAAACGCAGCGGCAACAAATAAAAACAATGACATGTCGAAGCAGTTTCCTATGGAGCCAACTGTACCTTCGGTGGCACCAAATGAATCACTATCGGTACTTGAACAAGGAATAAACGAGTTTAGCGGGGTGACAAACGGAGATCCTTTCACTGGTTTCGAATCCCCAGCCGCATGTGTCAACCCGCCAAGTAATGCAGATGAAGACCCATTTGACTTGTTTGGTGACGTGCCACCTACAACCTCTTCAAGTATTCCCTTGACATCATCTGCGGAGGACTTGATGGATGGGTTTGCAGCAGTACCAGCCGCTGAATGCAACAAACCATTGTCATTTGTAGAAGACAACCCATTTGTATCACCGACACCCATGCCCCCTGCAGCATTGCCGCCAAGACAACCGTCGAGTAAATATAAAGTATTTGATTTTGTCGACGCAGAAGAATACTATGAAGAAAGAAAACCTATCTCACCTCCCGTTGAGCCATCCTCTCCACCTCCCGGAGGTCTGCATCACCGTTCAACCGATAGACCGGCAGAGGTATTAGCAGAGGCCAGTCAGAAGGCAGCGAAACTTTTGCAGAGTGGCACTCGTTGGTTCATGAAGACAAGTAAGCACATAGTCCAAGAAGTGCATACAAAATTCCATGAACACCAAGGAGGACATAAGAGGCACCAAGGTAGGACGCAATCCTATGGAAGGGAGCGACACCCCCCTGCTTATTATTATGAGTGGGCCTCACAGCTAGCTAGAATGTCTCCAAACACGCAGGGAGCAACACTGAGTGCATTGAGTGAGTATGATCGCCTAGAAGTTCAGCGCATATTGGATGAGAATGCATTGGGAGAAACCTACCTGCACCGCAGGCCTCCGCCTCCGCCTCCATCGTACGATGAAGTAATCAAAGAACCAAGAGTTGTTGTTGAAAAGCCCATCATTGTGGAAGAGGAAGATCTCTTAGGTCTACACACAACGTCAAACGTGTTGGTGGACGAAAGATCTGGACCCGATGGCCTGTTTCAAACAACCCGAAAGACAACCCGAAATGCGAATGCATTTGAAAGTATGATTGACTTGGGTGAAAGCTTACCTGTTCATCATAGTGCTGGACTAAATCCCAAAAGGGGAAGCGCAATGGATGAAACGGCACAAGAGGAGGAACCAGAACAAAGGCGCCTATTGAGAGAGAAGAGGCTGGCCATCCAAGCGGAGAGGATACAGCGACAATTGGCAGAAAAGCAAGAACGTGAAGAAAATGAACGAGCTGAAAAGGAGGGAAAGGTTGTATTTAGGGATACTTTGAAACCCAAAATTGATAGATGGGCTCATGGTAAGAGCGATAATATACGAGCATTATTATCGAGCTTGCATGTGGTATTATGGGAGGATAGCGGATGGACTCCTCCAAGCATAGCAGATATGGTGGAAGACGCCAAGGTCAAGCGGGTATACATGAAGGCAAATTTGATTGTGCACCCAGACAAAGTTAAGCAAAAAGGAGGGAGCCTGGAACACATAGCCACTGCAGAAATGCTTTTTGATGTATTGAAAAGAGCATGGGGCAAGTTTGAGCAAGGAGCATTGGGAAAGAGCTGATCTTCGGCAGTACATACACCTATGTACTGCATAATTGTTATTTCCTATTGTTGCTTCTATTCCCAAAGAATAAGAAACGCATGTTTCAGTGTACTTATGTAACAGAATTTGACAGAGATGAAAAAGTGACAGCAACGTTTCCCAGCAGCTGCCTTCTACCGTCATGCAAAGGCAATCAAACTTGAGCTTCCAAATCTCTCTCTAGCAACTCTGGATTTTCAAGTGCATCTATAGTAACCTTGTCCAAATCATTGAAGTAAGGATGGAGCAGAGCATCTTTGGCAGTGATGCGCTTTGATGGATCATAGACAAACATCTGCTCCATCAGGTTGACACCTTCTGGTGACAATTTTGGGAACACTTTGGCAAGATCTTGAGGCTTCCAATTGGGAAATTCGTGCCAATCCCTCAGCTTGGTTAAACCAGGCCATTCCTCCTCTGCAGGTGTTCCTAACAGTTTAAAGATGTGCAACAGTTGTTGAAGCTCACTATCTCCTGGGAAGATTGCCTGCTTTCTGACCAGCTCTGCAAATATGCAAGCCACACTCCAAATGTCAACAGCTGGTGCATAATGGGTGCATCCCAAGAGGACTTCTGGAGCCCTGTACCACAGGGTAACAATCTCATGCGTGTAAGCTTTGATAGGAATAGAAAAGTGGCGACCAAGTCCTAGATCTGCTACTTTCACAAGTGGGTGAGAGCCAGTATCATCCACCAACATATTCTGAGGTTTCAAATCACGATGCATCACGCCATGTTTATGCATATGTGCCACGCCTTTGACCAGTTGATACATGATGCTCTTGACTAACATAGGGTCTAGTGGATAACTTGGACCCTTGCCATTGCGATCCATGTATTTTTTCAGATCGGTGGAAAGGAATTCAAAAACCAAGTACAAACAAGGCTTGTCATTCTCCTCCAAGTGCTCGACACACAGCAGTTTGACAACGTGATTGCTCTCAGAAAGCATTTGCAATAAAGATACCTCCCTTAAAGTTGTAGATGGGACACCTTCTTCTTCCATCTGCAGTGTATAGCGGGCATGGGAGTGATGAGTGGCTTTGGAAAGCAAAATCAATCGACTGTTGGAAATGTCTACGCACCTCTAAACGCGTCTTTTTAAGAGCTACAAGTTGTCCGGTGTGTATATCCCGGGCTTTATATACTTTTCCATAGGTTCCCTCTCCAATTTTTTCTAGTTTCTCGTAGTTTTCCTGCATTGAGAAGAAATTTTGAGCCTCGCGATCTCTGCACTCTGAAGAGTCTTAACACATTCATTTACCATTTTAAACTAGCTTAATGAAGAGCAGATTCTTGTAAAATGTAATCTTTTGCAGGCAATAGACTTGTAGCACGGGAACTGCGATTGCGAAGGTTAAACAGACAGCAGTGCTCGGAAACCTTCGATAAAAGAATAATAAACAGTTGAGATGGTGTGCGACGGTTATAAACAACACCAGTTTTGTTCAACTGCCATCACTGTTTGAAGCAAGCACAGCACGCTGAGCATTTTGGCAGCATCACCTGTATGTTTAGTGTACCGTGATCAAAGTAAAAGCTATCCCAAAGTCATCAGTTCAACATGGATATGTTCTGTGTATATTTCATTTTATAATGGACGCAGATGTCAATTATTATTTGCAGGTAGCTTTGGGAGATTCACCGGATCACAACGCAAGGCAATGTGCTACAAGTCGCCTTGAAACTTTTGGTAGAACTGTGAATGGAGTACGCTGGGCAATCCAGGTAATTGCCGATCCCCAACGAGATGTAATGGAACGATTCTGGGCAGCCTCAGTGATTGAAAATGCTGCAACATCAATATGGTTGGCGCTCGACCGAGAAACACAGTTTGTTGGCCTCAATACCTTGTGGAGCTACTTTCTTCAATCTCCGTTGAACAACCCCCCATATTTCGTAAAGAAGATTTCATATGTACTGACAAGGATAGTATGCGTTGAGGAGATGGCTTATATGGAGTATTGGCCTCGGATACACGCACTGCTCTACGAAGACGTCTCATTGGAGGTGGGTCTCATGCTGTTAACATCCCTCTTAGAAAATTTGCAGCTGCTACTTCAATCAACAACTGCACATTTGAGGGGATATATGATGTATGATCAGATAGAATGTGTCAAGGCGAGGCTGCATCAAGTGCAACCAGCCGCAGTCGCTGCACTTTGTCAAGTATTGTTCAGGATAAACCCAGCCAATGTTGCCACACTCCGCTGGGCGACAAAGACCCTTTCAACGCTGCGATTAGCAGGAATGGACGCAGTGTCATCAACAGAGGGAGGACTGGATGACCTTTCAAAATATTTATTTAAATTTATTCTCTTGAAGGACAATTCAAACGAACACCAAGCGGCCGCAGCAGCTGCATTGCGTTGCTTGGCAGATTTTCTACATAGCCCTACAAGCCAAACCCAAACTACAGAGCTGCTGCGTTCTACGCTCTTATGTCTGTGCAAGCTGACAGAGGGCCTGCAGCAAAATGGTCTGAGTGATGCATTTACTTCAGCCCTTTTGTTCTTGCTGAACAAATTGGTGACTATTCATCAGAGCCAGATTGAAGCAGTGGAAGACCTCTTCACAAGTTTTATGCAGCTACTGTCGTCTATAATCACACTTATGTACAGTAGAGATAATCCTGTGGATATTATTATCCATACTGAAGTTTTTCATCTGCTGTTGAGTCATTTTGAGGATCTCGAGGGGCTGGGTTGGGATGATGACATCCATGACCTCCACAGAACCAGGAACAAGGAGAAGAGCAAGACCTACAAAAACGTACTTCTTCCTTTGACACAAAGAATCTTGGAGGATTGCCTAAATGTAAGTGGAGGGCAAGAACAAGGTAAACTTCTGTCGAAATTAGACCATTCACCTGGGACTGGAGACGTGCTGAGGGATTGGGTGGCATCAATCACGGACACCAATGAGGACACAAACATGCTGGAGTTCCACTTAGACGGTGTTGACAAGGGTGATGAGATCAGAGAGGAGGATTCTCAGGTTGATGTGTTCATGAGGCATGTACTACAAGGCTTTGTGGGCAGAGTTATTTGCACATACCCCTCACTCATGCTTCCGACACTGGAGTCCATGTTCTACCAGGCAGTGCTGAGGAGGAGAATCTGTGGCAACTCGCACAACTTGAATGTTATGCTGCATGTGCTGATGAGGTGTGGGACTCACATACCAGTGCCAGATCAGATAGATCCGGGTCGCACATGTATGGGATATGCCCTCTCTGAAGCGATAGAGTGGGCTGAGCACCCAAGTGATCTGGCGCTTGGGCGTGTACTCTTCCAAGCAGTGGGAGCCCTTTCATCAACCTGGCTCTCGAAAATCATACTTACCAAGTTGAAGACCCAAAGTGAGAGTTCATTCAAAGTGGGAGTAGGCAGATTCATAGACCTCTTGTTCCAAAGTACAAGCAGAGTGCTGCTGCTCAACAACCTGGCGACAACTCCTGCTGCAGAAGCCCTTCTGTCATTGTCCTCCATAGCGTTGAACCCCCAATCTCAAGTTCCAGCAGATGTCCTAATCTCAGCGATTTCAAACTCGCACTTTAAGACATTCATAAGCATATGTCAAGGTATGTCGTACACTCTGTTGCCCTTCAAAGCCCGGCGTGCCCTGTCCCTCTTCGTGTCTGACTTGACACTTCGTTGTTGGTCTAGACAGCCTCCAGAAATTGTGAATGCACATACCCAGACCTCACTCCTCTCAAATACTCTTTGTATTAAAATTGAAAGAGAGTGCGATAGTATACAGAGGAGGGAGGATCTCCTCATCTGTAGGGATATCATTCAGTCTTATCAAGGAAGTCGGCTGAACAAGGTTTTGTGTGACACCTTCATCGGTCCGTTGATGCCGATGATCATAGCCGGGCTTCGACATGCAGAAACTCAGGCTGCATCATTTCAAGTCATAATGTCTGTGGCTGAGATTGGCTTGAGACAGTTTGTTTTAGGGGAACTACACTATATACTTGCAGCAGCTATGCGGTCGGGAACCATGAGCATGGAGGTCGATGCACTCGGTGCTGTACAGGAGTTGTTTGAAGCACTCGGGTGCGTGGGGAGCAGTAAGCAGCTCGTCCAATGTACCGTTGACTTTTGTGATGACATTATGAGGCAAGCGGATGCTACGCCTCATGTCAAATTGAAAGTCCTTGTTACTTTGTTGACTGTAGGACACCACAACTGGAGAATTCTTCATGGATGCCAAACTGCAGGAACAGCAGCCCCTCCTGGCCACAGTATTTCCCTTGCACAAGTGGCCGCACAGGCTGCACGAGGGAGAGATCTACCAGCTAACCTTTTGCAGCCCTCAATCCTCGTTCAATCTACTCTCCAGCTTGCAATAGACTACTTCCAATTTGCTGCATTTTCCAATGCGGTTGTGTCGTCCGAAGATGTCAAAGCTGTTTTGAGAGCGCTGGATGACCTCCGCTTCTCAGTCAGGATTTATACCTTGCCTGCCTATGGGCCATGCATACGTTCCCCTTTTATTGAAGCTTGGATGGCCCTACTGATAGGTGGACTTCATGATTCTGCAAAAGCAGAATTGATCGATGCTGTTTATTGTGCTGCCTCAGCTCACTGGACTGAATTCTACTTGCAGACTCTGCCCACCTTTTGTACCAACCGATTGTGTGGGAGAATACCCCATGATCTGATGGAATCTTTCGTTCACGAGGATTTAAGCTCAACTCAATTTGAGGTGAAGCTGAAGAAATTGGTAAATGATGCTCGATTTTACATGAAGGGCTGACCACAGTCAATCCAAATTTGAAACTGCGCTCAGGAAGAAAGGATGCTCTGCTATGCTGTTCCCGGAGCTTTGATAAGCCAATGCATATGATTGAAAGTCAATTGATCCTAACTTTTTGTTAATACCCTACGTTTTAAGTTGATATATATAAGATAAGATTGCGATCTTCCAGCAAGGGTGTGGTATTTTACCCCAGCGTTCACTTGCAATTTTGACAGCAACGTCTGTAGGTCAATGGAGCGTTAGTACGAGGTAAGTAACGACGGCAGAGAGTATCAAATGACTGAAGATGCGAATTGGATTGGAGCGAAGACTTGACACCTTCTTCGAAGCCCTTAACCCCGGTTGAATTTCGAAACTTGATGATGGCGGGCTTTTGAACGAAGCCAGCCTCCCGGCCACCTTTGGTTATCCCAATTCAATCAATTATTGCTATAAGCATAGCTAATGATCCTCCAATTTCCCATCGACTGCTGCAGATTGACCACGTTTCCTCCCATCGTGTACAACTTTAGATCACTCTTCAGCCTCAACTGATCCATTGAATTCCGCAATGAAAGACCTCAACTGCTTCTCTGAACCTGAAGCACCGCTTCCATTCCCAGCTCAGCTTTCGCTAGCCCCAAATTTTAAAATTCCTGGCACAACATGGCCACCCCCGGCATCCCTTGATGCCATAGTGCAGCTCCAGCAGTGGAGGATGAAGCAAGCAGAGCAGCAGTTACGCAGTCAACAACTGCAAGCTAAGTTTCCAAACATCACTGAACAACAATCCCTTGTCATAACGTCGGAGCAGGAGCATTATGCTTCCCAAAGTAGGCGGGCACGTCGCCGCCGTCCTGGTGCAAGACGCAGCCTCCAATCAGTCTTTGACATGGCTGCTGGAAAGGCAAACGACGGTTGCTCTGACGACAGTGATATTGATATGTTGTGGGGACAAAATAAACCACCCACTCCAAGCAATGTTGACAGCTATGCTCGCACCAACATGTACAAAGATTGCAGGGAAGGGCACCCTGAACAACCCCTGTTGAATATCAATGTTGTTCTCAGTCACTTTTTCCTGTCAGACCGTTGTCAACTGCTCTCGCTTGACGAGGTCAGAGCTATAATACTTGGTGTGACTCATGATTTGTCTAGAATCCATAGCAGAGGAGTTTCACATGCTCGCATCCACCCTTCTGCCATAGAGGTCCTTCGGGGACGCGGGGATGCCGTCTGCAGTGCTCAATTGCTCATGGAGGCTGGTGGTGGTCTTGAGGCTAGAGGCTCGGCCATCTGTGTAGGATCCAAGGGATCTGGCCGCAAAGCATATGTACCACCTGAAATTGCAGTATGTAATCAGGGTTCTGCAGTATACACGCCAGCTGGCGACATGTGGGGTTTGGGAGTGATCCTGTTCCAGTTGCTCGCTGGGCTGGACCTGCCGTTTGGATACACCGGGGTCAACCTTGCACAGAAAGAGAGCATTGATGCTTTGCAAAAGTGGCTAGACAACTACTTGAGTCAACAGATTGACTCGGCAAACAAATGTCACATCCAGCAACAGAACACCATCAGTGCCTGCATTACCGCCCGTGTCTTGGGTTTTGATTCTCAGTCTGCACAGCTCGTAAAGAGCCTTTTGAGAGCCGATCCAGCCCAGCGTCCATCTGCTGAGAAAATAATGGCCAATGAATGGCTTAACCCTGGTATTATTGTTGCGACGCAGGAGTATTCAGACTTACCATCAGACGAAGTCTTTGATGAGGCTCTTTTAGAGGGTAACACTGTTGCCGTCACCCATGATGACATGGCTGCATTCAGTTTTGCTGCGCCCGACACTCCTTCTGAGAAGAGTGCCACATTACATAGACATTATAGCCAAGACTCAATTTCTGATGAGCGGGCGTCATTGCTTGCTTCCGTCACGTCCATTGATGGGCTTCCAATGGACTCTGAATGCCCGGAGGGCTTTTTACCTGCACCCGCCGAGCAACCACCTCCAGGCCTGTTGTTGCCTCCTGGAGCACCCCAAATTGCCCCACCACCAGGCGCAGTTGTTGTTGGATATCTTCTAAACTTTCATAATTTACTGGTTTGTGGACAGTCGATGGAAGTACAGGCAATGCACGCTGTGTATAAGATTGAGGGGCGGCACTACGTAGCGCTTGCCCCCAGTCGGGTCAGCAATGAAGATATGAGATGCCAGGCATTTGAAGCCTCGCAGTTGAAGAATCGGTAGGTGCACCACTTACTCTAGTTGATGCACAATATACTCTATCTAGGCTTTGCAGCAATCACACAACAATTGTGTCATTTTCAAGCGACAACAAACTTTTGCCCTTTGTACGTACTTATGGTAATGCCCCGTTGCCCTCCTTTTTCCTTTGTTTGAAACAACAAGATGTAAATTGCCCTTGTTGAGGAATTTAACCAAATAAAATGCACTCTTTCATGTTTCCACAGGGCCAAAATTTGCGAAAGCCGCAGTGCCCAATTTCACATGTGATCTCGGGCAATAATATCAATCGAGTTCGTACGCATTTTGCCCCACCGGGTCTGTGTTTCGATCAGATTTGCCAAGATTCCGTGGATAGGGTATTCGCAGCAGTCATCGGTCTTCCCTTGGTTGGTCTTGCTGTCGCCATTGGCTTAGCTCTTCGCACACCTCCTTATGTCGGGGAGGATCCCAAGTTCTTTGAAGACCCAAATACCGGAGCAATTTTCGAGTCTGAAGATGGCAGACGGCCTGATCGTGACAATAGAGGAGAACTGATATTCAAAGCTATAGGATTCACTCCCTGGCCGGTACCTGCAGAGGAAGCAGCCCATTGTGAGGGACTCAGGCTCATGGTAGGGCCGGTCAAGAAGAGAGTTCCAAGGACGTATGTATTTGATAAGATCTTGCCCCAACCTAGTATGCTTGTTGTTGTTACACTCCCTAGACCACTCGGAATAGTATTTGAGGAAGATCTCAGCAGCCGCAATCAGCCCTGCATCCGAGTGGCTGAACTTTTAGAACGAGGGAATGCTGAGCAACTATTCAAAACAGCTAAATTGGATGTATCATTGGCGCAGTATGCAGCTATGCCTGGAGATGTTCTGAGAGCTGTCACGTGTACCAATATAGTATATAAAACAGGCGCTTTGCTGTTTGGAGCTCAGCTGCCAATGAGAGAAGTGGTTGTCTATGGGGCAGACGGAGAAACGTGGCCGAAAACAGCAGCGGCATTACAAGAAGGACTGGTGAGCGATGGAGAAGTGCAAGTAGTTTTAGAAAGAAAGGTTTCCACTCTCTTCTTCTCTTAAAGTATCTTAATACATGGTAAGCGACTGTTTTTACTGTTTGGTTTTCTCTTTTTTATTGTGTCTGTAGACCATCACCCTCTTCCACGTGCCCCCCCAAACCAGCCAAGAGCGAGCGCAGTCGCTGTTGTTGCCTTTGCCGTTCCTCTTCATCTCCATCATTTCCCAAGGCATCTAACTGTTCCTTTAGTACATTTCTTATACTATTTAATGTTTTTCCTTTCAAATGCAATACCTGGAGCAATCGCTTACAGATGACGGGGTCCTTGATTCCCCACAAGGCTGCTGCCACCCCAGCACATTTCTGTAGAGTAAACAGCCCGGAATCCATACGTGATAGCAAGGCCTCATCTTCCTCCATCTCAGAATTTACCTCAGCTACCTCTACGCGTGCTTCATAGTCAAGAAACAAATCCATCAGCCTGTCTATCTTCTCATAATCTGACTCGGCAAACTTTGACGCAACCCGCCCCCACCGAGAACACTCCGGGGGGATCATCTCAAAAAGATTGCCAAGTATGCTCACTATGCGCTCTTCATCTTCTTTGAGTTCTTCCTTTTTTAATTTAGGCTTCAACTTTCCCATGAACGCTGAAAATATTGTCTTCAAACCGGCAGCATCTACAAGTCGGTCACAGGCTATTCCACACCTTGTGGTCGCAAAATCGAGAGCTTTCAATGCTCCCCCTCTGGCAATCCTTTTATTTCTCACGATTATCAACATGAGTTCCACACCTTCGCTTTCTACAAAAGACTGTTGTCCCTCTTTAAGCATCAAACAAGCGCTTATGACGTCAAACAAATTCTCGATATACTCCTCCTCCTCTGTGGTCTCCGGATCCTTGTTCCTGTAAGGGGCTACTGCCTGCAAAATTCTGTCCAGACTATCCTTCTCAGCTATGGCACGTCTATTCTCATCACTCGATGCTACCAGAATGGATGTTATTTCGCATGCATAGAGCTTATTAGGATCCACAATCGATTTAGGTTGCAGACGTTTCAACAACCAAGACATCAAACCTGTTTTGGACACTACCTCATTGGCTACCTGTGGTCGCATGTCTATCAAATTTTCTATAATGCTCAGTACATTATTCACCGCATTTGCTTCTTCTTCGACACTCTCATCCAGAAAGTCAAGTCGTTGAACCAATGATGATACTATATCATTTTCCACTAATGAATTAATCAAGACATCTGTTTCTGCGGCATCCGTTAATTCATTCAACAATTCTATGCAGTCTGATGCAACATCACCATTTTCATGGCTCACAAGGGCCAATAGTATAGGGACAGCCCCGCTGGCAACCAGTTCCTCATATACATCAGGTGCCGAAGCGACAACCTGCAATGAGCGAACTGCTTCATCCAACTCTAGTTCAGACTCCATAAACTTAGCAGGCTCATCTGCATATTTCATTCTCAGCTCCAAATTACGATTGTACATTTTCTCCAAATTTAAGACAAGCTTCCTTAAGCTTTTAGAGTCCAGTGTGATTGGTTCATGTTGGCCCGCTGT
The DNA here is from genome assembly GCA_019693495.1 of Axilococcus clingmanii. Taxonomy (NCBI): domain Eukaryota; kingdom Viridiplantae; phylum Chlorophyta; class Chlorophyceae; order Chlamydomonadales; family Chlorococcaceae; genus Axilococcus; species Axilococcus clingmanii. The sequence goes on from JAAMXV010000639.1 coordinate 39,896, forward strand.
GGCTTCGGCACGAGCCAACAAGTCTTCTCCAGACAAAGCAGCTGTGTCCTCATCACGATAATATCCAACCCCAAAATCTCCTTGTGTGAAGTAATAGCCATCTCTTGGACCCTGAAATTGTGACGAATGTATATACTGATCTTTGCTGGCCATCTAAAAAGTGATCTCTGCCGTGAGGCGCTTTTGGTTGCTTGAAGTTTTAAGTATCCCTATGGGTGTTCTGTCTCTTGGCTACCACCATCACCTCCAATCGGAACAAACAAATATTCTTCTTGGGTCCAACCTCGGCTCAAAACCAATTCCAAGAAGTGCAGTTTCATACAAACCTTTCTGTACACAATAGTTTCCCAAAATAAAATGTTCGTCCCAAAGAAGCCAAATGCGGCAGCTGCCAAAAAGGAGCTGATCCAGAACATTAAAGTTTTTGCATTATCGATCGTTGCTGTCCGCGCCCTTCCATACCTTCTTGAGTATGCACACAATCTCAATGCATGAATGTGTGGTATATTCGGCTATTACAATTATCAAGTGCCGCGCACTCGCCAGGAGCTCTTGCAGTGCATTCTAACTGGCCTTCGCCGTCTCGAATACAGGGGCTATGACTCGGCCGGTGTGGCCATTGATTACTCACCTTCTGACAGCTCAATATTGATAATCAAATCTGCAGGTCGCATTGACGATCTTGAGGCAGAGTCTAAGCGCATTCTTCTTGCAGACCCGCTTCTTGCAGCGCGCACAGAGATGTTCGCAACACATGCTGGCATTGGTCACACACGGTGGGCGACGCACGGCCAACCCTCAAGTGCCAATGCTCATCCTCACACTTCAGGCCCCCCAGACTATGAATTTGCTGTGGTGCACAATGGCATAATAACTAATTACAGAGCATTGAAGAAGTTTTTAGAGTCCAACGGGGAAGTGTTCTTGACTGAGACCGATACCGAAGTGATACCTCGGCTGTGCTCATATCTGTACAGAAGCAGTCCTATGGACTTGCCAACCCTGCTGCTGAGTGTTATGAGAGAGTTAGAAGGCGCCTATGCATTGTTGATAAAAAGCAGATATCACCCGGGTGAATTGATAGCGTGCAAGAAGGGGTCTCCCCTGATCCTTGGCATAGGTAGTTCTTCTGAATACTACCTAGCCAGTGATGCATCTGCTTTGGTGGAGCACACAAAAAAAGTTGTTGTATTGGAGGATCAAGATGTTTTACATCTACATGGTGGAAGCTATGAACTTGTGAATGCCACTGAAAACGCTTCTGTGGTGGTTTCCAGAGCTCTTCAAACGTTGGAGATGGAGGTCTCTCAAATAATGAAAGGGGGATATCCCAACTTTATGGCAAAGGAAATTCATGAACAGCCAGAGAGTTTACTACAGACTATGAGGGGAAGAATCAAGCCTCCTAATACGATCAAGCTTGGGGGCCTGTCAGAGCATTTGCATGCAATTCAGACTGGGAGAAGGATTATGTTGGTTGGGTGTGGGACGTCGTACCATGCGTGTGTGGCAGCTCGCCCCACCTTGGAAAAGCTGGTTGGCCTTCCCGTGGCTCTGGAGTTGGCTTCAGACTTGCTGGACCGTCAGGGACCTATCTTCCGAGATGATTCATGTGTCTTTGTTTCTCAGTCAGGTGAAACAGCCGACACGTTGGCTGCGCTTGCATATGCAAAAGGGTGCGGGGCCCTGTGCATAGGTGTCACCAATACCGTGGGTAGTGCGCTGGCTCGTGGAACACATTGTGGTCTGCATATTAATGCGGGCGCAGAAATAGGTGTAGCTTCTACCAAGGCATATACTTCCCAAATTGTCGCTCTCACAATGATGGCACTGGCCTTGAGTTCAGACTCGATTAAAAAGAAGGTACTACGAGATGAAATGGTGGATGCCTTGGTGTCACTCCCGAGCGTCGTGGAGGAGACATTGGCATCTGTAGAAGATGGCATTCGTGCATTGGCAGAGCAACTCAAGGAACAGTCTAGTCTCCTTGTCTTTGGACGGGGGTACAATTATGCAACTGCTATGGAGGCAGCTCTGAAAGTGAAGGAAGTTGCTCTGATGCACAGTGAAGGGATACTTGCGGGAGAAATGAAACACGGTCCTTTGGCGTTGGTAGATGAGCATATGCCAATACTCGTGGTGGCCACTCAGGATGTGATGCATGGGAAAATGTTGGCTGTGTTGAGCCAGTTGAGAAGTAGGTGTGCGGAGCAATTGATAGTACTCAGGTGCGAGGGGGATGATGCGGTAGAGATGATTGGAAAGGGAGTTACCGAGATTGTTGTGCCCCGAGTCGCCGACGCTATCCAACCAATCGTCAACATCATACCACTGCAGTTGCTGGCATATCACATTGCGGTGTTGAGAGGATTGGATGTAGACAGGCCGAGAAATCTAGCAAAAAGCGTTACAGTCCTCGACTGAAGATACATACATAAATAAAGAGTAAGAGTAAGCGTAATACAATACACACCTAGTCCTGTAAGAGTATTGGCGTCATCTCAACATTATCTTTTGCTAAAGCTGAGCAAGAATGTACTGGGAAGTAGAACAGAGCAAAACCGCTCACAATTAAAAAGGTGCCTAGCACTAACAGTGCTACGCCATCATCTGCAAAGGCCCCAAGAAGAACTGGGCCTCCGAACCCTCCGACAGCACCGAGGCTATTTATCGCTGCAAAAGCAGCGCTTGCATCCTGTTGAGGCAGAAAAGTAGCTGGCCAACTCATAAATGGGCCATGAAAGGCCCATATTGCCGACGCCGCCAGAACCAAACCGATGAATCCAACCTCGGCTGGCAGGAATTGTATGCACAGCATGCACACCCCACCTACAATGACAGGAATACCAGCAAAGGCATGCCTTCTATCTTTGGCCAACTCTGAGACTATGACCATCGTCACTGCGGCACATGTGAATGGGAGAGCACTGAGAAATATGACTGCTATATTGCTTTGCTGTGGCAATAACTCCTTTATGAGCAATGGTGCAAAGAATATCACCCCATACATCGAGGATGCTACAAAAAGCCAAACAATGCCAAGGTACAACACTCTCCAGTCAGTCAATATGGAGAAGAGATTGGAAGGTGGTGCTTTTGAAGAGGATTGAGGAGGACACGCTTCTGGGTGAGGCGGCAAGTAGGTGAATAAAACAATGGCATAGACAATGGTTGGAAGACCTTCAAAGATAAACAGGTACCTCCAGTTGGTAAATTTAATAATAGTTGCTGCTAATGGTGCACCAATGACACTGGCAAGTGCCGTGGAGGTTGCCACTTTGGTGTATGCTGGACCTAACTCGTCCTCTGGATACAAAGTGACGAGGTAGGCCCAGATTCCTGGGAAAGCGCCAGCTTCGGTAATCCCAAGAAGAAGCCTCAGGATAATGAAAGAAGCCAAGCCATTCACAAAATAGAAGCTCGTGGCTACTATTCCCCACAACAGCGTAATGGTTGGCAGGACAATATGTGCACCGAGGTTATTTTGGAGGCGCACTACTGGAACTTGAAAGGTTGCATATGTGACGAAGAAGATGCCCGCTCCGAAGCCGTATGCAGCCTTGCTCAGACCTATGTCCTCCTTCAAATACAGTGAAGCGAACGCTAAAGATGTTCTGTCGAGATGACAGAGGAATCCCAGACCAAAGAGTAAGGGGAGAAGACGCGTAGGTGGACCATCGTTTGGACTAGTCCGATTGTTATTGTTGATCATGGCAAGTGCTCGAGCTACTTGCCAAGGCTTGAATCCTTGAATTTATTTCAACATGATTACAATGTAAAATTTTAAAACTTTGACGTCTTCCTCATTTCTGAGTTGCCCGTCGCCATTCAAAAGCTATAAGTTGTTGCCATCAAGTACTCGCCAAGGTTCAATTTAGCCCAGCACTTCCTCAAACAGAGGGTATAGAATCAAAATGTTACAGCCGATCTCTGTAGAGTTAGGATGTAATCGACCTTTCTAAAAAGCCAAAGTGGAGGGTATACTTGTACATGTTTGGGGGGTATATATCAGTTGACCTGCATCCTGACAAACCTCATGAAATCACAAGACTACAAAATTGTCTCTACAAACTACTGAAAGTCCAATTTACCCCTCAAAATAAGCCAAATAATGTATTCAAAGCTTTGACCTCTGGAGAATTATATGGCTTGGTTCAGGAACCAACCAGAGATTACATGGTTTTTGCCACTGATCAGCCCACCAGTACTGCAGCTTTTTGGACTGGAAACCACCTCTAGTCCCTTTCCACGCTTTGATAGGAGCAAACGAGAGTTTGCAAGGGAAACCAAACTTAGGAAAATTAACATTATTATTGTTTATGAATTCACAAAAGTTCATGATCTGAAAACCATGATAAGGTCTCCAGTTCAAATCTGGATGGGAGCAACATTCAGCTCCTATGGTGTAGTTGGCTATCACATATCATTAGTATAACTTTTTTGCATCTCATGTTCCACCTCAAGCCTTATATTTTTCAAAGTAATTTGAAATGATGAAACAAAGGCAGTTCCGATGTGCTGCCTTGGCTCTGTCTTTCAACTAGAGGTGTCGTGTACACTACCCTTGGTACCTCTTATACTATATCACTTACATTGGTGGTATTTTTCAACTTACTCAAGGGAAGCATACTGATAGTGTTTGGAAAGATACCTTCCATTTGTCCCTCTGCAGCATTCTTTAGACCTAGGCAGCCATAGGCTCCTCCTTAATTCCACCCTGCTTGGGACTGACAGGCGCCGACAAAGCTCTACGAGAGCACAGGGTTACGCATCCGACATCCTCTGAATGAAAAATTAGGTCTCTTTAATTTTCTGAATAAAAAGAGTTAAGAAGGGTCAAAAGTCGAAGAGGGTTAACGACATAGAATCAATATTCAATGCCATTATATCTAGAGGACGAAAACAAAGGATCCATAGGTAGTTGGATAGCCAGACAGCCCATTGGCGAATATGTCAAAACTGCAGTGCACTGGGGATTTATTCCAGGAATCATTGTGGCCGGCATGCTGTTTACGTCACCTCGCCCCACCATTGTTCAACTTCTAGGACCAGTGTAATAGTGCAGGCCTACAAGCAGCAAATGTAATTGTTACAAAACTTTACCAGAAGTTAAAGAAATACATTCAGCAGCTCTCTGCACTGCCTTCTCAATTCTCTGTCGAAGACCTGCCTCCTCACAACGCTCTACGCGGAATGCAGACACTACCACCTCCTCCCCATCGACATTCAGATGGATCAATTTGTTCTCTAGGTCAACCCTTGTAGGACCAAATTGGGCACCTAAAATGCCAGTCAAAATGCCTAGTTCTGCTCTCTCTACTGCATCTGCATCGCCATTGGCCAAAGCTTCCCTTCGGGCCACCTCCACTTCAGCAAGTCCAACAGGCCTACCTGCTGCTCCGAGCGCCACTGCCACGACAGCATCGGCAATCATATCCGCCTCTGAAGAGGAGATCCACGACAGAAATACTGCTGACTCATCATCTGTCACGACCAGCGTTACAGCGTCCCCAATTCGCAAGGAATGAGAGTCTCCTAGGCCCTGCACGGTGATTACCCCTTCCAGTGCCGCCTCTAAAGCCAACCGAACATCACTCCACGAATTCCTCAGGGCTATCACTTGTTTCTGCTCAACCCTACCAGGATGAAGTTTTGTAAACGTAGGCAAGTCCTCATGGTGCATGAGAGCCAAGTCACCACCGCCGGTCTCAACAAGCAGACCTTGCACAGACTGTCCCTCCACTGGTGGCTTCTCTCCCATCCTTCCAGTCAACCTTGCAATTCGTTTTGCTTTATGTTCGATCAATACTTCTTGACCCAATCTAGGGGTATATACTATTCTAGGAGTCCCCAAGGCAGTGGCATGCTGCTCCAAAGCTTTTTTTAGTCTACCCATTTCTGTAGCCTCCCCATGCACGAGAATTACATGCGGCGGTTGAAGGGCATCCAAAAATTCTGAAGTTTGCGGGAAATCTGCATGCGCGGAGAAGGAGATTGCATCCACCTGCATCCTCAGCGGGGCTTTCATTCCATTGGCTTTGACAATTTCTGCAGGACCTGCCAAAATGTCTCTAGCCAGGGTCCCCTGTACTGCAAAATCTGCAATGATGACTAGATTCCGGGTATCTGTGCACCATTCATCAAAAAGAGACCGACTGGCTCCGCTCTGCAACATTGATGGGGTAGCCATGACAACGCACGCGCCTACATCATCATATTCTCTTAAGCTCTTGAGATGAGTGATATGTTTGAACTGGAATGGGTTGGCAATCTCAAATGCTTTTCTGATGTCGTCGTTCATCATCTCTATGTACGTTTTGTAAACGCTCATAGCTCGTCTTGCCAGGCCACTGGCCTGGTAAATGGGTACCCCATGCAACTCTGGATGGCGCTCCCAGTACTCCTCTAAAATTAGTAACAGTTCCTGTGCGCGACCCAATGCCACGACGGGCAGTAGAACCTTGCCACCTCGTGCAACCGCTGTGTGCACCCTTTCAGCAAAGCGTTGCTCACGTTCGTCTCTAGGGAGATGCCTGCTGACACCGTATGTTGACTCCACCACTACAATATCAGGCGGATGGGTTGGTAGATCCGCAGGGGGCATATGCCTATCGGCAACTCGCGAGTAGTCCCCAGTGTATAGAAGCCTCATGCCTGCAATCTCGACTTCAAACATAGCAGCTCCCAAGACATGTCCGGCTCTGTATGGAGTGACTCGAATGCCCTCTACATCTACAGTTTGCTGAAAGTCAATGACCTCTGTCCTCTCAGTAGCTAACTCCAGATCCTTGTCAGAATACAATCCTTTGCCATCTGGAGAATGTGCCTTGCTCACTTTGACAAAATCTTTGAGCAGGGTATGGACGATGGCCTTGGTTGGGTGCGTCATGAAAATACGTCCCCTAAACTGAGTATGTCCCACTAGATATGGGACTGCTGCACAATGATCTAGATGAAAATGTGTTATCAAGGCCACATCTACATCAGCTAGATCAATTTCATCAAAAAATGGAAGGGAAGCAAGTCCTGAATATCCAGGGTGGATGCCACAGTCGAGCATGACTGTCTTGCCAAGATAACGAAGAATGATGCAAGAGCGGCCAACTTCTTGGCCTGCACCCAATGGCATCACTTCTACTAAAGGGGCTGACACTGTGTCTGCGCGACTTCTCTTAGCCAGCGTACTCATCAGATTTTAGGAGTCGTAATCCGTAGCGAGTCAAGGGTTTCTAATCTGATGCCCATGAATGGACTACATCAACACAGCCATCACTGTTCTGTCTAAGTATTTCACATAAAATTAAAACTCGGGCTTCTTTATAGTTCTGTCAAAAGGCTCGAGCTGTCTCTCACACGCCTATGAATGTGAATAAACTATTTGAATGACGATTTATAGTGGGAAAGATATCATGTACTAAAGGACTTCGATATCAAAAGAGCGTAGGCCGTCCTTGGGATCATTTGACTCATTATAACAGTCACAAGTGTGAACCTTGATCTGCACCATTTGCCCACGGAAAGGGAAACACTCCATGCTATAAAATTAGTACGTAGTTGATCATGTCATCCAGTGGCTCCAGTGGCAAGCGTCCAAACCTCAGTGTGGAGGTGCCTCAAGAAGCTCAAGGCTCTCCGAGGGGCCTTGACCCAGCTCCTAGCAAAGGCAAATATAGTCCTGGAACTATTCTTAACAAGACAGCATCATTCTTCGATAGAACAATGGAACTTGTCACCTCCAAGGCACCTCAACAGGCCAGGAAGGCATGGGATAAAGCCTTAACGAGGAGAATGAGCGTCAATCCCATAGAGAAAGCTGCGGGCGATGCCAGATACAGAACCAGTGTCATGGTAAACGAGAATTCAACGGAACAAGGCTTTGCAGATGCTACTGTCCGTGTCATACATTTTGCACCTAGGGCTGATCCGCCACCGCCACCTCCTGCGATTGCTGTCACCAACAAGGTTATCACATCCAAGTACAACGTAGTGACATTTCTGCCTGTTTTTCTTTTCGAGATGTTTTCTAGAGTTGCTTATTTGTATTTCTTAATCCAAGCCGGGCTGTCCTGGTGGAGTGTCATCTCTCCATACTCAGGAGTTGGAGCCACGGCCGCTTTATTATTCGTGCTTCTTGTCGCTGGTATCAAGGCAGTCTGGGAGGACGTCAAACGCCACCAGGAGGATGAACGCATGAACACGAGTGTGACGCACAAAATGAACAGTGATGGTACCATGACAGATATCCCTTGGACTGAAGTTCGGGTAGGAGATGCTCTTATGGTCAAGGATGATGAACTCTTCCCTGCAGACATCGTCTGTTTGCAGTCCAATCTTGCAGATAATGTGTGTTTTATAAAAACCACCAACTTGGACGGTGAAACAAACCTTAAGATCAGAAAGCCTTTGGATTACAGGGGGCCCACGATCACCACTCCTGAAGGTATCCTAGACTTGGATCTGACATTAAAAGCTGAAGCGCCAAACAGAAACCTCCACAAATTTAAAGGAAGTGTTACCATACGGGGAAGCACTGCTGCTGCCACTGCTGCCACTGCCAGTGCTATCAATGGAAGCAGTAGTAAAGAAGAAGAAGAAGAACAACAAGGAAGCTTGGGCCAAGTACCAAATGTAAGCGGCAACGGTACGAGTTTCTCCATTGGTGAATTTCAAACAGCTGTCACCATGAACGAGATGCTCTTACGTGGCTGCATGTTGAAGAATAGCGGGTATATAGTAGGCTTGGTTGTTTACACTGGAAAGGAGACACGCATTCAGATGAATGCTGCCAAAACACCTCTCAAAGTGGGTTCTTTCGATAGGTTTTTGAACTTACAGATCGTATTGGTAATGCTGATGCAATTAGCTATGTGCCTCTTCTGCGCTGTCGCTAATTACATTTGGGTAGAAAGCTGGGGAAGGGATCGTGCGCACTTGGCACTCAACTTTGCTGTTGAAGGCGTGTACACGAATGGCTTTGTGCAAATAATTCTAAATTTTCTCACGTTTTGGATTCTGCTGTCCTATTTGGTGCCAATTTCATTGTTTGTCACTTTGGAGATCGTCAAAGCCGCCCAAGGATTCATCTTTATAAACCTTGACCCCGACATGAGAGAGCCAAGGACGAAGGAGCATGCGTATTGCCGCAATTCCAATTTGAACGAGGACTTGGGCAAGGTGGAGTACATATTTTCAGACAAGACAGGCACTCTCACCAGCAATGAAATGCAACTGAGAATGATTGCACTGAAAGGTGTGCCGTTTGGAGATGCTGAGTTCAAGCTGGAAGACAATGCAAAGCTCATGCCAAAGATTGCTTTGAGGCGGTTTGATGCGAGATTGCATGCCGCTGCTGTCCGCGTGTCCAACAGCACGCTTTGGAAGGGACTGGTGTCTGCTGGCGGAAGCAAAGGCAGAGTTATGGGTCATCACACAAGCTATCCATCTCTTGGAACTGCAGATGCCCTTGGTATTACCGATCATGATTGGGCTGCTGAGGTGGCAAGTAGGTCCTCAAGCAGAGCTGCCAGTTCTCGAGGAGGTGATGATGAAGAAGAAGAGGAGGTGGAGGAGGAGGAGGAGGTGGGCGTTGAAGAAGGGAAGCACCTTCAAGTCCTCAACGATATGGAGACTCAGAATTGGGAGGCTGGCACCACAGCTCTTGGACACCACATGCTTGACTTTTGGACCAACGTGCTCATTTGCCAGTCACTCATATTGGATGAAAATCCCGAGGGTGGACCCGCAATTTATCAAGGCCCCTCCCCAGATGAAGTTGCTTTGGTAGATGCGGCTCGCCGCATGGGTTTTGAGTTCAAAGCGAGAGCTCAGAGTACTGTGACTCTCAATATGCTGGGTGAAGAGGTTATATACGAGGTGCTGAATATTATGGAATATTCCTCTGAAAGAGGATGCATGAGTGTGATCGCACGATCCCCCGACGGTACCATCCGACTGTACTGCAAAGGAGCAGATGCCAAAGTGATGAAGAAAATTCGCAGAAACACCGATCCTAAACTCATCAAAAGTACTGATGACAACCTAACCTACTTTGCTAGGAAGGGTTTGAGAACACTGGTCTTGGGCACCAAAATTATTTCAGAAAATGTCTATAACGAATGGGATGCCAGATATCAAGAGGCTGCCAGAGCATTTGAAGAGCGGGATAGCAAAATGGATGAACTGGGTGCTGAAGTGGAGTGTGGCTTGGAGCTGATTGGAGTGACTGCCATTGAGGACAAGTTGCAAGAGGGAGTTCCGGCTGCTATAGCTACCTTGCTGCAGGCTGGTATGAAGGTCTGGATGATAACTGGGGATAAACAAGAGACGGCAGTGAATATTGCGGTGTCGTGCAAGTTGGTGGCCTCTCCAGAAGGTGTGATGATGCTGAACGTTGATGAAAAGAAGGAGAATGCTTGTGAGCTTGCGTTTAAGAAGCTTGATGAATGCCTTGCGACTATCTGCACTAAATACAAGGAGGAGACTGGGCTCTTGGTGCAGTCTGCTCATGAAATACCAGCTGAATGGAAGCATGCAGAGTTGGCAGTTGATGGGCCTACGCTCACATTTTTGCTGGGGGATAAGGAGCAAAGCAGGAAATTGGCACTACTAGCAGCACATGCTAGTGGAGTTGTTATTTCAAGGTCGTCTCCATCACAAAAGGCGGCAATTGTTACAATGATGAAAGATTATGAGATGGACAAGGTGGCAGGGAGAAGCCGGGGGATCATCAGATGGTACCGGAGGTACCGTCGCCGTCTCCAAGGAAAGATGCTCTCCATTGGTGATGGTGCCAATGACGTTGCCATGCTCCAGACAGCAGATGTTGGTGTCGGTATCGCAGGCAAAGAGGGTAGACAGGCGGTCAACAACAGCGACTATGCCTTGTCGCAGTTCCGCTTCCTGGTGCCTCTCTTGCTTGTGCATGGCAACCTGAGCTACTACAGATTGGCTCGATTGATCAAATATTCTTTCTACAAGAACATCACATTTGCCTTTATGATGTTTTACTATCAATTTTATTGCGGATTCAGCGGTCAAGCCTTGGTAGATTCAATCACAGCAGCTGTGTTCAATGTCGTGTTCACGTCACTCCCCATCTTCTTGTTTGCCATTTTGGACAGACCTGTGAAGCAATTGAGTGCTTTTGTCAGGTATCCTCAGCTGTATGACAAGAAGAATAATGCATCCCTCACGACATTGAGTTTCTGGAAGAGCGGCGTATTGCAAGGCATAGCTCACAGCGCTATCATCTTCTTCATCCCATACTACTGTGTCGTGCTGAGTGGGCAAGGGAAAAGCATCAATGATGTTTATTCAATAGGCAAGGTGGCTTTTGTTGCTCTTCTTGGTACTGTTACTTTAGAGGTAGCATTGATTGCTCGCTACTGGACATGGTTGTTTGGTATTCTGACATTTTTGTCATACTTTTTGGTGTACCCCTACTTAATCCTCTTTTCGTACGTTGAGCTGGGTATCGGCTATGTTGACCCTGCCAACATTGGGGTGTGGCACCAAGTCTTTGGCTCACCCAGTTTCTGGTTAATTATTTTTGTTTGCTACGTTCTAAGTTTTGGAACACGCATGGCGGAGAGAACAGCGTTGTGGCTCTTCCGACCGCATGACACCATGATCTTGGGGGAGAAGGAGCATTTGGATGGAACGCTCATGGGGGGATTGACACGAAGCCAGACCATAATGTTGCTTGAATTAGGAACACTCAAAAAGAGAACTAGGGGTAGGGCAGAAGGCAATGAGTCACCCATCGACAGAGTTGGTGATGGTGTAGAGGTCTGGGGCGAGTTGCAAAATTCCCGCCGAGGCTCGCCGACAAAGGCTGGAGAAGCGGATGCTGACCAGTCAGGAAAGAATGTTAGATTTTCAAAGCATACTAGAGGAGCTTCATTAGGAGCTGGATATAGTTGAGAATACCTTCTTTTGAGCTTGTAAAACTATCAAGGGTAGATGTTGTTCTGAACGCAGGGCACACTATGTGTGACCCAGGAGAGACTGCTGTCCCATTCTTTGGCTGGATTACTGATGAACAACGTCCGCTTTGTTTGAATATAGAACTAAGGATTGTACTTGAATTTTAGAAAAGAGTAGAAAAGAGGTGCGAAAAGAAACAGAGTTTATAAGCCATCACAAAATGGTTTAAGGGACATGGAGGTCTTGTGCATTTGATTGAATAGTAGCACATGCCTTAACACCAATTACTTCATACTCGGGGAGATTCTTGAACTGAAATGAAACAGATTATTAACGCACTGATACATTGTTGCAGATGGTCAAGGAAAGAGGTCAGGCTAAAGGCCCTGTCAAGAGGGAATACACCATCAATTTGGGAAAGAGGTTGCACGGAATTACTTTCAAGAAAAGAGCACCTCGTGCCGTCAAGGAAATCAAGGCATTTGCAACGAAGCTGATGAAGACTAAAGAAGTGCGTGTGGATGTTAAGCTGAACAAGGCTGTCTGGAGTCAGGGTATTAGAAATGTCCCTAATAAACTACGCATCGTAATTGAAAGGAAAAGGAACGAAGAGGACGAGGAAGGTGCACTGTACTCCCTCGTCACTTTATCAGACAACCAAGAGCTTAAGGGTAGAGGAGTCAATGTTCTTGAGGCATAGATAATAGTACCTTGTAACAATATATCCAGACTCTAGTGTTTTACATGACAAGATTGACAGCTCTCAGAAACGAAGCTTGGTAAAGAACCACCTGTTTTTGCCACTTTGAAACTTCTCCTCCAATAATGATTTCACTTCCCGTTGTGCTTCTACTTTTTTGTTAGAGTTTTCCAAAGATTCTGGACCTACAACTCCCTTCAGCTCAACATCCAAAGTGTAGCGCGTAGGCATGAGATGTTGGTAATTGACAGCCTTGATGAAGGTCTTGATGCTAGAGCGGCGTGCCTGAGTCTTCTTTGACGACTTCTTTATAACCTACATACGGGAACATATTTTGTGATTTAAAAATCATTCACTACATACATTGAATCAAACCAATACCATCCCTTACAACAGTGTATCAACCTTGTTGGCGGCAACATACCTTACGAGGCTCCTTGCTTAATCCACAAACAAGTGCGTGACCATATGGCCTATTGCTGTTTCCATCATCATAATTTTTGACGATGACTGCCTTCTTTCCAGCGTATCTTCCACTGAGGAGAATCACAACCTTGCCGGGCTGCACAATTATGGGAAGTGAGGAGGTTTAAATAAAGCTAATTCTCGCATCATTATTTCTTGATAATAATAAATCGAAGAAAATGTCTGCGGCGCTAACTTGACGCAAACAATCGGCTCGCTATTGGTGATGGCTGCACTCACCTTCAAGAACTTCACCATCGTCCCAGCCTCTTCTATGTAATTTATTTAAGCTATATCTGAATAACTTGCAGATGAAAATGAAGCATATTATGTTGAAAAGGCTGCGAAAATAGCCAAGGAAGTGAAACGGGGTCAAACTTCTCAGGCCCCCACAAAGCAACGACTCCCGTTCCCGATGAGAAAAGTCTTTGCAGTCGGTACATGAGCGCTTTGGTCACGAAAACAGCCGACAACCAATCCAAGTGACCCTGCATTTCGCAATTGTTGACATTAAGGGTTAAAAAAGTGTGGATATCAGCCGCTTTGCTATTTACTCCCAAGCTCATCACACACTGAAATGGAGCGAATGCGTCCTGTCAGGACGCAGGGAGCAAAAAGTTGCACAGCCGCCTCAAAGAATCTTGCTCCTTTCAAATTTTCAAAAAGATACTTGGCATTACCTGGAGAACCTTTACCAACGCTGTTGCCCCAATCAAGGCCTGGAGCATCTTCTGTGCGCGTTTCCGCAGCTTCCGATAGTTCATTAGATTCTTTTGAGCAAGGAGAGACAGCTTTAACTCAAAAAGGGGGACTCACTAGCTTAGGAAAACGAGCAGTGGCTGGTCTAGTACTGGGCCTCACGGGTGCGGTAGTGATTATAGTAGGCGGGTGGTTGTATGCGGGAGTTACTTGTTTGGTAGCATATCAATGTTCTAGAGAGCTCAGCGGGTTGTTAAATGCAAAAGGAATATCAGCTGGTATGAAACCTCCACCTCCCTTAGTAGCTACTGCCACAAGTTTTTTGTGCGTAGCATTGAATGCTTGGGCATACCACTCAGGTGGGAGGGCTTCTGCAGCAATGGCGGTTGCAACGTTGCTCGTCCTTGTGCTGCAACTTTTGGCCGTCAAGAAACCCAAATTTTCACAACTGACATCCTCAGTATTTGCACTTCTCTATTGTGGATATTTGCCCAGCTTTTGGATTAAGTTGCGTCTCGTCGCAATCCCCGCAATCAACACCAAAGTTGCATCAATGTATCCAGTCTTATTTGGTGGTCTGACACATGTGACAGTGGGACTGATTGCCACATTTATCGCAGTAGCCTGTATAATTGCAGCAGATACAGGGGCATACTTTTTTGGCAAGGCTTTAGGAAGGACACAATTAATTAGCATCAGTCCCAAAAAGACAGTAGAGGGGGCACTAGGCGGTCTGTTATGTAGCATTGGGGTAGCTTTGGGTTGCATGAAGTTCTTTGCATGGCCTGACAGTGCACTTAGTGCTGCTGCATTGGGAACAATTATCTTCTTTAGTAGTCTCTTCGGTGATCTCATCGAGAGCGTCATCAAACGCGATGCTGGTTTGAAAGATGCAAGCAACCTGATCCCAGGCCATGGTGGCCTGCTTGATAGAATGGACTCTTACTTATTCACTGCAGCAGTGGTGTTTTTCTACCTTAGGTTTGTGATGTCAAGTTTCGGAGTATGACCTGCAATGTAAAAAGGAAGCGCCTTCTTCTCAAAGTCTGAGCGTTGGAACTGATGATGGGCTGCTGATGATCATGGTGGGAAATGTAGTATAAAATAATTTAGATTTAAACAAAAGACATAGTAGTCTTCTACTTGTTTAATTTATAGTCGCCTCACAAAGCGACTTTGCCCTCCTTCACTGGTTGGTTTGCATGAGTGTGAATTACTAGGCTGCTTACCAAGTTTACAGAGCAGTCTTCTACAGACATATTCTTTCTCCAAACGCTAAGAAATGCATACAAGCCTATATAACCGATCTCTTCGCCCTTCGCTCGTTCAGTCATCTGTCCCTCTACGGCGGTCGGGTTGTCGGAGCAGAGGGTTGAGCTACAAAGATGCTGGAGTTGACATTGACGCAGGGAATGAACTCGTCAATCGCATCAAGAAGCTCAACCCTGCTATTGGTGGTTTCAGTGGAATGGTGCCTTTTGCAGACTCCTTCTTGGTCGCTGGAACAGATGGCGTGGGCACCAAGCTCAAGCTTGCCTTTGATATGCAGAAACATGACACGGTCGGTATTGATTTGGTAGCTATGAGCGTCAATGATATCATTACTAGTGGAGCACAGCCCATGTTCTTCTTGGATTACTTTGCAACTGGAAAGCTCGATGTTGACATTGCCGAACAGGTGAGTGTGAACCAATTATCTTTGGATTTCGGGAAAAAGGTCGATCAAGAGTGGTGCAGTAATTTTCCACCATCTGCGGAAGTTTTCTGAAAGCCAGGAGAAGCTCATACAATGCCTCTCTAGGAAGATATTTCCGCTATAGCAAGCCCCATGGTTTACTGATTTCCGTTTGCCGCTTTCTCCCATCAGCTTTGCGGAATGATCCCCGTGACACATTTCACTCCTTCTAATTTCCTTTTTTCCTTTTTGTGATATGCAGGTCATCAAGGGCATTGTGCATGGCTGCAAAGAATCGGAATGTGTTCTTTTGGGAGGAGAGACAGCTGAAATGCCTGGGTTCTATGCTGGTGGTGAATATGACATTGCAGGGTTTGCTGTGGGCTCAGTGAAGAAAGATAAGGTGATTGATGGGTCGAAAATAAGATCTGGGGACGCTGTGCTGGGCATGGCATCATCAGGTGTACACTCAAATGGATTCTCTCTCGTAAGAAAAGTAGTAGATGTAGCTGGAGCTTCTTTGCATGATCCTGCTCCTTGGGAAGGTGCCAATGGTGCTACCATCGGTGGAGCTTTACTGACCCCAACCCGGCTCTATGTTCGGGATGTCATGAAGCTTATCAAATCAGCTGATGTCCGTGGTTTAATTCACATTACTGGCGGTGGATTCCCAGAGAATATTCCTAGAGTAGTCCCCAAAGGCTTAGCTACCAAGATTGACAAAAATTCTTGGCATATTCCACCGATGTTCCAATGGATTCAACACACAGGAGGCGTGCCAGAATCCGAAATGTTTAGAACCTTCAACATGGGAGTTGGCATGGTTGTGGTTGTTCCTCAGGAGGATGTTGAGGTGGCCCTTGCTGCAGGAGTTGGAGCATTTGTGATGGGAGAGATTATTCAAGGTGAAGGTGTGGTGTTGGTATGAGGGCCGGACAACCAGTTGACTGTCTCCCAAACCCCATATAGCTTGGGGAACACGAACAAGGTGCGATAGATGAGAGTTAGTAGGCTACGACGTCAGTTGTAAGTGTAAATAAGAACCGTAATTGAAAGTCTATTCTCAACCATATTTTTCAACCGTTATATCCAGGGGCTTCATTTGAAATACATGACACGCTCTCTTGTTGTTGAGTGATCGATGGGGAAAGGAGCTATGTCTGCAGAAGCAATTCTTCACACTGTAGGCTCAAAGGTATGGCTGGCGGATCCCGAAGATGGTTGGGCAAAGGGAGAAGTCATAGAAGCCAGTAGTCCGGATCAACTCAAAGTTCGGTTAGAAGACGGGAAGGAAAAGGTCTGCTCTCAAGACGAAATACCGTTACAGAATCCCGGTAAATATGGAGTAGAGGTGAGTCATTCAGTCGGCATAGGTACTTTTGTATGAC